>OX388312.1:19480295-19787525 GCA_947579605.1 Athripsodes cinereus
ATGTATGAACCCTTCATTGTTTAACATAAGTTAGGGTAGCCACAACTTTTATCAACATAATTATCTGTTAAGTATATTTATTTCACCCTTTTTTATGTGAAAACAGCTACTATACCCTTACCTAACTAACAATATATTATAAGTTTCTTATATCCCTTCATAACATTATAGCTTTTGTATTGGGGCTGCCTGCACCTACTTCAAGCTATAGGTATTATTATGAACACTCTTTCAGCCTATTGCTTAGTTGTACACAACCTCACTTATTGTATCTTACGTGTATGTTGGTAGATACATATATAGATGAAAACATTTATTTTGCAAGCCTCCCTATATTCCACGATTATATTTTTCCCTTTTCCCCTAACTAACTAAGTACAACCATCACGCGACATTAACTAAAGCTTGTTTCACAAAACTTTCAACTATTTATATCATAAGTCCTCCTTCTACAAATGGAGCAACAAAGATATCATTGAGGCAGATATATCTGATTGATAAGTCATCGTGTTTAAATAGTTATTTATTATAATTGTAGCATCTGCCATCTAGGTACCTACATTTTTTGACAAATAAAATGATTTTTCATTTATCTCTATTAGGTGTCTGATATAAGTCATGTGTTTTCTATCAATATCTCAACTATTTATTAATAAGGCCTGTGATAGTGCCTAGATAGATAGCTATTTAAATATTAAAAAAGGCTTTACGAAAATTTAAAAAATCGTTATCGAAAATTTGATGGAATTTTACGTGCATATCAATAGTTGAAATAACATAATGTGAACGGTACTTTATGAAAATTCACTCCTGTTTTGTGAAGCCGAAGGGCGCCAACGTTGTGTGTATATAATAATAACAATAATTTGTCTCACCAAGACAAGGCCATACCGTGGGCTTGTGTTGGCGTACTGTGCGGCGGTTCCCCGTAGGAAACATGGCGACGTCGAGTTGGCGCCAAAATTCTCATACGATATGAATCAACCATTAAAGTTTGATTTTCCAAACATTACCTGCAACTTCCTACTTTACAAAATGACCCATTTTCCCCTTATTGATTTATCCTCATGCATGTTTCGTGCAGATTATATTCAGTAACGCATTTAAAATTATCTATACAATAAATAATCTGCCGAGAGTAAAACATTGAAGTAACATTAGAAAACTTGAATGGAACATTGGGAAAACTACTAATATATCAGTTGGTCCAAGATTAATACTTAAAGTAAAATATTATAATCTTCTATGATTCTATGAAAAACATAATTCTGTACCTGAGAGCCATTTAGTCTTAAGTACTAAAATGCCATTTTCAAATTCAATTTTTTAATCGAAAAAATCTCGACATTTTACTAGTAATAAGAAGTATATAGTATATACAGCTTATAACATAGACCCTATACTATAGACCCTAAGCATTTCTGTACTTAAGACTCACGACTTATGTGTTATTTTCGCTTTTTTCGTAACTTTGGCATTTTTGTCAAAAATGCACTTAAGTCTTAATGGCTCTCAGGTACAGATATTAGAAAGACAATTCAAATAAATTACTGAAGAGAAATGTATTTTATTTTATTGTCTAAAATTAGTGAAGATTTACCTGAATGATAAGACTTTAGAAACTCAGTAACATCATGAATTAGAATAAATTAAAATAAAGAATCTTAAAATCAGACTCATTCATAAAATATTTCTAGATCTCCCCAGAGAGTGAGAGCGAGATGACCAATACCGAGGGAGAGAAGATATCATGCAGAGCGTAGCGGAGCGCGGCCAGCTGGAGAAGGAATGGCGGGAAGAAGAATAATATGCTGCGTGAATAATACCGCGAGACTCGGGGATGAGAAATCTTCGTTTCCCGCGTTGTGAGTCAGCTGATTCCAGGAATAGGGAGAATCTGCCAAGGTGACTCACTCAACTTTACTATATCCCTCCTCGGCCTTCCCTTTCATCCACCCCTTCACTACTCACTATACCTACTCCTTTCTCCGTGACTGTTTTACCAAATACAGTACAAACTTTATTTCGTACGCTTCCCTTTTACTAACGATGTTCCATTAGACGCAAGTACCTACCTAAATACGCAGAGGTTGTATAGTACAAAATAATATTATGAAGGCATTCACTCTGTACCACAATATGTAAAATGTTGATGTCAATATTATGGAGAACACTCGTTCAATGCGTACAGGAATTTCCTTTTTAAAACAACATCATGCGTGTGTTGTTTTAAAGAAGAAAAATTGCCTAATTTCATATCGATTTTGAAAATAATGCATAACACGCAATAAATAAAGTAAAATAAATTAAATTTTATTCTCAAATATTTTTCATTTTCACATTGCATCCTGTGATAAGTCATTACGATAAAATATTCTATACATTGAGTTTCAAGCAGACGGTGTGGCGCAGACTCTTGCTTTTGAGTCACGATCGAGGTCCCGGGTTCGATTCCCGGCCAGGCTAAAATAAAACTGGCCTTTTTCAAAGTTCAGTAAAATGCAAAAAGGACTATAGGGTTATTCCGTGTCAAATCATCACACTGATTCAGACTTGATGTCTCAGATTTTCATGATTTTTTTTATGCAGCAATATATCATAGAAAAAATACCAAATTTCAGCTATGTAGCACAATTATTTTTGAAGTTATTAATTTTTAAAAATCACAATTTTTATGAAAAAATCTCATGTCTTCGCACCTTTGGATGCCTATATAGACTGGCAACCAGTGATGATATAAACCTGGGAGAGGTCTCGTTTTAAATCTGTTGAATGGGGCTTTAATCTGATGTGCCACAGGATAGGTCACGGTTTGAAAAAAAAAATTAAAATTAAATTTTAAAAATTAAATTTTTCAAAAAGTGACAATTTTAAAAATTCCAAAAAATTGTCAAAAATAGTTTGTAATGTATTAATACATATACCAAAATTCTATTATGGGATCTCAATGGGATCAGGAGATACAGGGCTTCAAATTGCGTGTATTTTACGATGCGTGTATTTCTGAAGTGTATCATAATTACACGTATGATGTATATTATCTACAATCAACAAATGAATTATTACAATTATTGTGAGTGCAAAGTAGGTTTTTACCGTTTATATTGCGGTTACACAGGACTAGGAAAATATTTAAAAATATAGGTAAGCAGGTAAATTATTTTACTATCCGATTAAAAATGTCAATGGAATTTTCGTGTTATCTAATTAACAATGCTTTAGGTCATTTAATGTTAGTGTGGCAACCCCATGTGACAAGCCACGTCACCGAACATGTAGGTACACTCAATGTACCTACCAACCATGTACTTACCATAGCTTCCATCGTGGTACCTACATGTGAGTTCATTACCTCTCTCGCTTCGGTTGCAACTGCACATACGCTCCGTAACTGTCTCCGCACGATTATATTGTATTTTTCCATTGTTATAATTATATTCATGTAAATCTTAAATTCTCAATAAAACATCTTATCTCACCGAATTAACTTTGCTTATTATTTATCAACGTCACCACATGTGCCATTCATCCTATAATTGGTGACACCCGAACAGTGAACGATTTTCAGTGATTAAAAAAATATAGTGAAGTGATTTTTTTTTGTGTTCTTTATTTCTTGTGCGATAAGTTTCCAACATGGACGCGAAAGAACAACAACCCTCAAAGTCGGAGACAGCAAGCAGGGTCACTCCAAGAACAACGATCCAACAATAGTTACGCAACAGAAGTGAGAGATGTAATCCTGGCGCCGGCAACGCCAGTAATCCACGCGACGCAATGAGACACGTGGCGGACCATCTGCAGCCATTCAGGATACAACAAAACTAACAGCACTGACTCCTGCATCTCGTGAGCAACACGAGTAAGACTCATTCCTGGTGGACATCACCCCCACAAACGGTGTTCTGGGACTCCTGATCAACAGGAAAGGAAATCAAAAGCCAAGGTGGACATCACCAGCAGTGGAGCAATCGCACTCACATCTACGCATGACTAACACATCGTCACATCGTTACCTTATCGTTATCACGATCGTTACAATGCCAGACTGTGGAGCAACAGGCATCTCAACGAGAAGGAACCGAATTCGTATGCACACGAATAAGTTCTTCAGAGATCGTCAAACCAGCACAACTGTAGCAGATTCAACTACAATCTGTCTATAAAAATCAACCAGCAGTAACCTAAACAGCAACAATGCAGATACCTTCGTCTAGTTCATACATCATCATTATGAATGCCAACAAGACTCGCATCGTATCTCAGCGCAACGCGCGATCCAGCATAAAATCGCATCGCAACGCATCAGCGATTCGGATTTTCAACACATCATGTTCTCTACAGATTATGAGACTTCACTTTCCAGGAGAGTTCTTAGGCGAACCACTTACTATGTCCGAGGACATAACTGGTTTTGCCAAGAATCTCCGCGAACACTTCAGAGATACTCAACTTCTTACAATCAAACCCCACGAAACAGAAGAATCATCATTTCTAAAGACCTAGCATTTTCTTCACAATATGCTATCAACTATAATATCATTACATTGTGCTACTCCAATCTTGTACAAATAATCATATTATGATTCTTTAGCTATAATATATGATTCACTTTGCAATACCATGAAAATGTATCATGTACATATTTTAAATCGAACCTTATTATCAATATTATTCTTAGCATTTGTTTTGTCTAGCTTGTAATTCCAGCTACTTACAGTAATATTAACGTTGCTTTGTTGCATATATGTTATCCCTACATCGGTGATAAATATATAACAAACTTGCATTGTATTAACTCGTAATATGAACATTCATGTTTATTTAAGTTCTGTTTTATCTACAACTTAAATTTGTTATTGTATACTTAAAATAATATGTGTGAATTTGTTTATCGATTTAAGCACGTTCGTCATGTGCTATGTACCTACCTACCTAGTATCTACATATATACAGAAATGTTTTCCGTATTATGTTGATATTATTACTTTATGCATACACTGCAATATTTGGTAGCGCATATAATATAACATATACCTTTGATTTGTCATTTCGTTATGTATTGTTCTATATTACCTTTTTGGGTCATTTCGTTATGTATTGTTCTATGTACTTTATTTGTCATTTCATGATATATTGTCCATATTATTATAACATGTACCATTATTTAATTCACACATTGCAAATATTATGACCTCAATTATGTACTTTATATGTCATTTAACTTCATACATACTTACATTTTACATTGTACTCTTACTTTAGTAAGAACATGGAGATCCAAAAGATTATACTTTTAGCTGCAGTACTGGCCATACTGTTGTTGATATGTTGGTCTTTCAAGGTCTTTGCGTCATTAAAGTGGGATCAGCTTAATTACATGTCACCTGGCGGAATTCCGGGTGGCGTCTCTTTGACGTCATGAGACGCTAACGCGGACTTCCGGGTACATAATTTTTTATATAAAATGTAACATATTTATAATAATTTGTCAGTCAGTAATGTACAGTGAGACAGTTGCGTGGTGGGTGTTTTACTTTTGCAAAATGGGTTCAACAAACACGAAGGAAGAAGTAATCGTGGCTCAAGGGGACAATTCATCGTTCCACCTGTCAGTAACCTCGCTGACACTAGTGGTAGTCATAGCCATGCTTCTGGTATTCTGGCTACTATGGAGACAGTGTCACAAGGTGCTGACACGCCACGTCCTGCAGCGGATTGACACGACACCTAGGGATGTCATACCACCAGACATCCATGTCATCCCCAGGAGGACTTGACCACCTTCTTCAACCACCTTTCATCTCGTGACTTCGTCACTGGCGGGGGGTACTGTGGCAACCCCATGTGACAAGCCACGTCACCGAACATGTAGGTACACTCAATGTACCTACCAACCATGTACTTACCATAGCTTCCATCGTGGTACCTACATGTGAGTTCATTACCTCTCTCGCTTCGGTTGCAACTGCACATACGCTCCGTAACTGTCTCCGCACGATTATATTGTATTTTTCCATTGTTATAATTATATTCATGTAAATCTTAAATTCTCAATAAAACATCTTATCTCACCGAATTAACTTTGCTTACTATTTACCAAATCACTATCTGTGCCATAGGACACATATTCACCTATATCCGATCACTTCTGATCACACTCATCCTATATTAGTATCCAACTTGTAATTTAAATTTTCAGTATACGAATAAGTCATATTTTACCTAATTAAAATACTTCATTACGCGTGTCTCCATGTGTTAATATTATTTATTTATTAAGCTATAAACGACCGTTGCCTTTTTAAATATTATAAAATATACTTACATGTATTTTCAAAGTATCTAAAACTGAAATTGTAAAATATTCCTGGATGTATTTGTTGTCATTTTGTGTTTAACAAACATATTTTGGCACAAAATTAAAAATGTTTCTAATTTCTTCATAACTTGGGTCTATTATATCGTTAATTTCAATAATAATAATTAATTGTTGACCTAGAGAAGGCGAATTACAAAAAAGATCGACTTACATAAGTTATGGAATGTGTTGCCGATGTGTGCAGTGAATGACAGGCTAATAGGTGTCACTGTATATGGAAAGCTCTGTGTTAGAGTGAATAATAATAACCTTTCGGAATAGTTTACTCTGACCAAAGGAATGAAGAAAGGATGCGTCATCTCGCCACGGTTGCTCGGTTATTGTATTCGTCCATTGAAATAGATTGATGTAGGTCTAGATGTGAATGCATTAATTTTGTATGATAATTTGGATCTGATGGCTGAAAGTGAAAATGATCTGTAGCTAATGATGTCGTGTGTGTATGTGAACTGTTCAAATATTGGACTGAGGATGAGTGCAAAGAAAACAAAAGTAATGGTGTTAGAAAGGGAAAAATACATGAATGTCATTTGTAAAGGTTGATAATGAAGTATTGTAACTTGTGGATGAATATAATATAGGTAATATATTTGGGTAGTCTATTCAAAAGAGATGGAAGGTACGATAGCGATATCGAGAGTAGAAAAAGTTGCTGTTAATTTCTATCGCAGTCAAAAGATTGGTACACTCGGTTAATTTATTGCCAATACTGGTGTATGCAAGTAAGACTTGAACATAGTTGAAGAAGGATGAAAGCGATAATAAATGCAGTTGAAATGAAGTTATTGAGAAGAATGTCTTGTAAAAGTCTGAAAAGCAGAGTGCGTAATAATGTAATTCGTGAAGATTGTGGAATTAAAGCTGGGGTAATTATAATAATGAAAGTGAACAAAATACGGCAGTTTGGGCACTTGAAAGGAATGAATGAGGATAGAATGACAAAGAAAAAATATATAACCGTTCGAGGGTATAATCGCAAAACCATATAAACAGTGAATAGGAGAGCATGTCCTGTTCGATGACCTTCAAAATAGCATAAGAACGCAATTGACATAAGATGTAATAAATCTTGAGTACATAAATTGTTACTTAGGTACATTACCAATATTCTAGTTCATAGCACTATTGCACTCAATCACTCACACGCACTCAATCGATGATAAATTAACATCGATAAGATAAAAATGACGAAATACCTATTTCGTAAATATTAAATCAGATTATACCCAGCATGACTTATCCATCCTTATAAATCTAATAAATTGACTATTTTGAGTTTGTTGGAAGAGATCATGCCTTTGCGATACACTTGCTCTCTGTAGGTATACATACCTATTAATTGTAATCAATGTACAGGAAACAATAAATAAATTTATTTTATTTATTTATTTTATTCTTTACTGTACATTGGTTACAATATTACATAGTGAAATAGTGGCATAAAAATAACAATTATAAATTCAATGTACAGAGGGCGAGTTTATCGCTAAAATGCGATGTCTTCCAACTAACCCGGTAACTAAAACTAAACAAAATTTAAAAAAAAAAAAAAAAAAAAAAAAAAAAAACACATGCATACATATTATATACACCCTTACATATCAACAGTCATAAAAGAAATAAAAATACAACACAAAGTAAACAAAAGAAAAGAAAAAGAACACATGCAAGCAACAATGCACTTACGGACACATAATAATAAAAGTATAACATATTAAATTGCAGCGTGCACATGCATAGGGAAAGGGAAAAGGATTTAGGAGTCAGATGCTAAATTCAATGAGAGAAAATGATTTTTGACAGCTTGTCTGAAAGAATTAAAGGTTGTTATCATCCTGATTTTCGAAGGAAGATTGTTCCAACTGCGAGCACCATGAACAAGGAATGAGTTAGATAAAAAGCTTGTACTGTGTGCTGGTATAGCTAGAAGACGCTCTCTGTTAGATCGCAAGGGTAAACCATGACTCGCTAGATACTCGAATTTGACTTTAAGATAAATAAATTTCAAATCTTATAAATATATTCTCAATTCGGTTATCACAAACAAATTCATTCATTATTTTAAGTAAGTGGTGTCAGCCATCCTAAATGTCTTATTTTTTGTTGGTACGAATAGGACAGCTTGCATGTTTATTACATGCAACTAGTCTTCTAGCTATCCCACTTTTCTAGCATTCAATTAAGTTTTTCTCTTTTGTGTTTCATGAAATTCAATACTGGTTTATACTTTTAAACTTTATAACAAAAGTACAGTAAATTCAAAAGGCCATCGTTGTTTATTGTTTCTTATTGTCCCTAGGCCCCTATTATGGAGGCACTTGGACTCGTCATACATACATTCAATATAATTAATCACAATTTCAAATACAGTCAAAGCTTACGTTCTTCCGAGTTAATAATTCCCAAAGATGATCTCATTCAAGCTGCAGTCAGCACAGGGAGGAATATTTCGGGAATGGGGATAATTTTGAAACACAGTGAGTCTTAACAAAAGGATTTTACTATAAGTGTGTCAAGGATCATATTACAAGGAAACCATGGTTCCACAAGAAAAAGTTGGATAGATCTCAGATTGTCATCATTTCTCTATGCGATTCAATCATCATAGATGTCATCGATTATCAATTCAATTCAAGAATCATCGATTCAAGTCATCTCTTTAAAATTGACCGCTATATAAAATTATGTATCGAACTGCAAGTGTGGCATAGAATCATAGATTACGAGACTCCACCATGTTTTTCGGCTGCCCACTTCAGGATCGCGGCAATTTATATTTTTCCTTACTAGACGTACAATATTCTCAACGTATATCTTTGTTCTCATTCTCAACATCGGTTATTTGCTTGGTTTGGAGATCGAAAAATCTCCGAAGCATATAAAATTTTGTTCAAAGAAATTTAATTGTGCTCTAATGTCTCAGTCCTCTCATTTATATATTTTCTTTTAAAATAGTTAACTTATAATTCTTTACCTTTTATTTTGATGTAAAATCGCCTTAAAACTGCAATAGGGTGAAATTATGAAATTAAAATTTGGGTGCATTACCAATATTAAAAAATACACATTAAATCAATATGCTATTCGGCGATGATGAATGATGGTAAGGAAAGGATGACTTGTGTGTGTTTTTACATGCAGTTAGTCCACCGGCTGCCCCATTTGTGGTAAATGGGGTAAAGATATGAATGAATGAATGAAATCCATTTACTAACTGTGTATTTTGATAATATTCCATTTACCATTTTTACAATTTGATGTAGGTGTGAAGGTCTTCGGTTCCACACTACACGAATAAAACTCTGGAGTGATGTTAATTATTTATTCGTATTATAATATTAAATCGCAAACACAGATGCTATGATATTACAGGTATGATTATGTATTGGAGATGTGTGATAGTAGCTGGAGCGGAATGTGCGCTCTAAGATGTATGATGGAAAATGGTCTCAATTATTTTGTTTGCATATGGTTTTTATGCAGAATGCAATATGTGGGTGTGTCAGTCGGTACCACCCTTATTTGATAATGGCCAATAACAAGGTTTGCTAACTCTTTAAATTTAACCAATGAAATACTAGAAAATGTTATAATATTTATAGTTACATCCCCCTTGTACTATTTATTTATTCCTCGAAAACACTTATTGTGCAAGAAGAAGCTTTCTCTTCTATTGTAAAGTTTTATGGCCTTACCCTTTTGTGTTATTTACACAATAGCTTGCAGGTGCTCAATATAACCAACGATATTAATAATATGCAATAATATCATGGTGGTCTTACAAGGACAATATCAACATTTGTCTATTCAATACTACAGACAATACCAACTCTAAACTATTTAAAAATATAATTTCAAAAGAATTCCATCCTTTTCAATTTAGTCTTATTGTTACAGTTCTAATTGTACGTTTAATTTATTAGTTGCATCTGCTTCTATTCTAAGTAATCTCCTGGTAGATACCTAACACACCTCCCTCATCAAGTTGAGTTATCGGGGAACAAAAAAAATAACTCAACGCTCACATATCTCCAATGACACACAAATAATTACAAATTAGTAAAATTTCAATTCTTAATTTGCTACTTACAATGTATGTATATTCCTAATGCATTGGTTACTTGCAGTTGGGATAAATGACCTTTATTGGCAAGTAACACCCGCTTACAATACTAAAATTTAATGCAATTCAGCATAATCTATATTTTTATCTAATTTACCATACAGTTCTTAGTAAGTATTCTTATTATCAGTAAGTGTTCAATTCTTAATTTCTAGATACAATATTCCTATCGCGTTGTTCATTCGCAGTGGGGATAACAACCCTTTATTGGCGAATAATTTACGCGTTACATATGATTACAACATTAAAATTATAATATTTCAATTATTAGCTTATCAACCTACAATTAATGATTAATAATCAATTTCTTACTTCCTAATTACAATATGTATTCCTATCAAGTTACATAATATTTAAACGACATTCTTTGATTCTTTACTTTGACTTATCATTATACTTAAGTAAGTTACAAAATTCTTAATTGTAAACTACATTCTACTTTCATTAGCATATTGTTAATTGTGTAGGATGGTTAAACTAAATTGTTTTTTATTTTATAATTCATACTTAACCATACATATTTTTATCATTTTACTATACATGTTTTAACCATTCACTATACATGTTTTAACCATTTATTATACATGTTTTAATCATTTACTATACATGTTTTAACCATTTTATTATACATGTTTTAATAATTTTACTATACATGTTTTTAATCATGCTATGGCACATGGTTTAATATGAAAGCAATAGTCATTATAATCTTGATACAACAATTTTTATACTAAGTTGTAACTTAAGATTTAACATTACAATTGTAACAATTTTTCCTTATACATGATAATAGTCATTACATTTTAGATTTTCTTATCTGACATGTCATTATAGCATACATATTCTTTATTAATTAAACACACATATATGCAATTTATTATTCTCTTTGTTAACTATAGCGTGTCTTTTGTTACAATCTTATACAATAAGGTATCATAATATTCTTAAATTAGTTACATGTGCATTTCTACATTTTTACTGACTAACGTTGGCAGTATTTAGCCGCGCCGACCTTCTTAAAGGCGTATTCGGGTTTAACTCAGGTAATTCTATGCTGGAGTTAACCTCCTCCTGATAATTATCCGAAGAATTAGATTCGCGTGAATGAGGTGCTTTTTTGTTAAAGCATGAGTATATCATTTTTGTAATTGGATTTACCTTTACTGAAGGGTTACGACGATGAGGATTTTCACCTTCCTCATTATCACGAGAACTTCCTTCGATCTCGGATCGTCTCCTATTCATAACTACACGCACAATCCGTTTAGTTAATTTATAAATTATTACTCCGCCGATAATACTACCGACTGCAATTCCCAGATAGTGAAAAATATCATATTTTTTCACTACGTCCGGATGATTTAAGAGAGTATTTAAATCGTCTTCAACTTTTCCCAGCTTATTCGACGTATGTTGAAGTTCATCCAGATTAACATCTAGAAGACGTACGGAGGGAAAAATCAATTTTTCCTCACTCCGGTTTCTATTCCGATGACGACAGCAATCGTCCTTCAAGATATCAAAATTTGGGATAAAATATTCCACTGAACTGGAAAAAAACTCTACTAGGTATCAATCTAACCGTTGGCAAATATATTTTACAATTTTCATTTAAGGTTATAATACCAGTAGTATCTAAAATTATCGGTTCTCTAAGTGTCGAATTACATATTAAATTCGCACTTTCTGGTTTAGGTAACACGAACATCCAAGTGTTCGATGCCTTTAATTTATAAAAAAGCTCCATTTCGAACTTTACTATTCTAACATCACATAGTTCCGAGATCCCCTTGGTCATCGGATCTAACATGCTAGTTTCACAGCTAGGTCTAGCTGATTTAAGAAATAACGTGTTCATATTTTTACATATGTACGTCAGATGTTGAACGCATTTGCAATCCAATAATTCATTAGAGACTGTATAAAGGTCATTTACGTCACTTAAAAATAAGTATTTATATGAGGGTTGTATGAATAAGTATTCATCTCCGTTCCTCACAGGAAATGGTAACATCTGATACAACTTGTAAGAGAAGTTATTAATCAAAGGGTTACTCAAAACAAAGACTAATCTATTTTTGTAATGATATACTAATACATCACTGAGGTCGAGAATCAGATTAGCATTATGATTTTCTAAATCATAAGGATATGAAGTACCTATCGGGAGTCGATGGAGAGAGCTCCTCAATGCTTCTATAAAGTTAATTGGTTCGATAACTTCCGGATGTACCCGATTTAGTCTAGCAAATAAAATTGCTTCCGTAATTGTTCGAATTTCGGCTTCCGTGGTAGATATAAAATACGACAATGTCATCATATGTTGCATTACATCGTTTGTTTCCTCGAGAGTTAATCTACTTCTAGCCGCTTTTTCCATATAAGAATGGAAACGTTGAATATTATCATTCAGGGTTTCATCATTCAACTTTATATTATTCATAGTATTATTAAATAAACCAATCGTCGATTGAACAATTTGTGTTTGTTCTTTTAATAAATGAATAGTTTGTTTGTCGTCATTTAATAGCTTGTCAATAACACTTCCATAGTATTCGACATCGTTGTTATCTGCTGTACCAAATAGTACTTTTAGGCCGCTGCCAATAGCAATTTATCCACCCTCTTCTTACACGAGGTTGCTCTTCGCGATTTATCATATCTAATAACGCGTTATATCTTCCGCGAATTACAGGTACTGATGTGTTTAAGATTGGAGGCATGTGTCTACAAATAGAATACAGCCCTTCTCGATTACAAACACTTACAGTATCTTCCTGTATTATTTCGATTAATTCAATCCTATTTTTAATTGGTTCTATATCTACGTATACAAATAATTTCCAAACATCGTGGAAAAATCTTGCATTTCCCAAGACTTCGTAGAACATTCCCGGCGATGCGGATATGTTCCGAATCTCGTAAGGGAAGTTCATTCCCCTTGCAACTGCAATACATAGGATCAGCACGTAACTCCTGAAATAAATGGTTTGATCCGGTTATTGTGTATCACAACTTCCTTGTTCCTAATTCTAACAGTGACATTTACATTTGAATTAATCTTAGTTATTACATAAGGTCCGTCATAATTCGGAGTTAATTTCTTAGACTTATTCACCTTATTTGCCTCATTCTTAATTAACACTAAATCTCCTACGTTATAACTAAAGTAAGTCTTAATTTTATTATCGTATCTACTTTTTACAATTTCCTTATTTTTTATAAGGTTTTCTCGAGCGACCTTTTGGCTCGTTCGCAACTTAAACTTAAGCTCGTCTAAGTAATCATTATACGTGTATTTAAAAGTGGGATTTTTAATAATAGACGTTGGAAGCTCTGGTTTAATTCCATAAACCAATTCATATGGTGAGAACCTAGTAGCAGTATGATGTGTTGTATTATACGAATACATTGCGATATCTAACCAAGTGTCCCAATCAAATTGGCTTGGCGAAATATAATGTTTGAGGTAGTCTGCTAATGTTGCATGGCTGCGTTCTAACGCACCATTGGTCTGAGGATGGTACCCAGATGTTTGAATTTTATCTATTTTAAATATTTTACACAGTTCTTTAATGACTTTAGATGTAAATTCGGCTCCTTGATCCGTCAATATTTTACTAGGAATTCCGAAAATACTAATGAAATTTGAAAAAAGCTGTCTCGCAATAGTTTCTGCCTCATGATTAGGTACAGCTATTGCTCGCGAAAATTTTGTCAAATCATCTTGCATGGTTAAAATAAATTTATTTCCATTTTCTGTTAACGTAAGCGGACCTACAATATCCAAGCTAAGCTTCTCAAACGGTTTTTCACTGGTTGAAGTGATTTCTAATGGTTGAATATTCTTCTGCCTAAGAATTTTATTTTTTTGACATTCAATACAGTGCTTGATATATTTTCTTACATCATTTTTCATGTTAGGCCATCTATAATAATTTTTTATTCTTTTTAAAGTTCTATGATAACCCGAATGACCTCCCATTGGGCGATTATGAAATTCAACTAACAATTGAGGAATTTCGTCCTCACTAGGAATTATAATTTTATTCTCATAAATAACTACTTGAATACGTGTACCCGCGAACAAATATTTAATAATTAATTTAACCTTATGCCATGCAAGAGTTCTGAATGCGTCATCCAACTTAGGTATAGAAATTGTATCTATACCTTCTTGCAAAAGTTTCACCTTAAGGTTTTTGAAAGCTTTGAATACGTCCTTAAATGATAAATTATCCCAGAAATTTTGTTTCATAATTATAAAATAACAATATCTATTTTTAAGGTTTGATCTTAATACATCATATACACATGTTTCCTTAATTATAATTTCATCATAGTTATCAATAATATCCTTAACTTCCGCAGCTAATCCGCGTGACATTTCTTTATCATTACTTATATATACAACAATATTATCCTTTGAATTAATTATATTTTCATCTGACTCCTTAATATTTGTGCAATCTTTATAATCATCCTTATAATGACATTTTATAAAATCCTCATAAGTATCATGCGAAGTATCATGAATAAAATTTAATACCTGATTATCTAAAGTTATCCTTGACAACGCATCAGCATTGTTATTTAATCTGCCTTCTTTATAAATTATTGTATAATCAAATTCCTCCAACTTTAATCTCCAACGAGCCCTTAATGGGTCCTTACAATTCATTAACCACACTAGTGGTCTGTGATCCGTAATTAGGTTAAATCTCCTACCATACAAATATGGCCTAAAGTGTTTTGTAGCCCAGACTATGGCTAATAACTCCTTATCAATGGTTGCATAATTACCTTCGGCTTGTGATAACATTCGCGATGCATAAGCGATAGGTAAATCTTTACCCTTTTCGCCCTGCGATAGTACAGCTCCTAATGCTGTATTCGAAGCGTCTGTAGTTAAGTTGAACGGTCTACTAAAGTCTGGATATTGTAAAATTGGTTGTGAAATTAATTTAGTTCGTAACTCATCGAACGCTTTGCTTTGTTCGTCACCCCAAATGAACATAACGTCCTTTTTTAAAAGGTTAGTTAGAGGTCGAGCTATTTTTGAGAAATTCTCGATAAATCGTCTATAATATCCTGTTAGACCTAAAAATGCTTTTACGTCCTTCGGCGTTTTAGGTATTGGGTAGTTGGTAATTGCTGTGATTTTTTCAGGATTTGCTTGTACGCCCCTGTCAGATATTATATGACCTAGGTATGCGACTTCCTTCTTAAGAAACTCGCATTTACTTGGTTGTAGTTTAAGATTATGCGCTCGTAATCTACTAAATACCTCCTCTAATCTTTCATTGTGATCAGCCAAACTTTTAGCATAAATAACTAAATCATCTAAATAAACTAAAACTTTTATTCCTTGTAACCCGCTTAACACAGTGTTCATTAGTTTTTGATAAACATTTGGATTTGCCTTCAACCCAAAAGGTAGTCTTTTATATTGATAATGACCTAAGGGAGAACTGAAAGCTGTTTTTTCAGCATCTTCAGGATCCAGCATAATTTGATGGAATCCTGAGGCTAAATCTAATATAGTAAAATACGTTGACCGTCCTAACTGATCTAATATCTCTGTGATATTAGGTAAAGGGAACGCGTCTCCAACAGATATGTCATTTAGCTTCCGATAATCTATAACTATCCTCCATTTTTTCACTCCATTTACAGGTTTTTTCGGAACGATCCATATAGGACTATTCCAGGGAGAACTAGACGGCTCTATAATATCTTCTTCCAACATTTGCTTAACCTGTCTATTAACTTCTTCTTTATGTACTTCCGGATATCTATACTGTTTGGTATAAATCGGTATTTGGGAAGTAACATTTATTTTATGGCGTAGAGAGGGTGTATATGACAGTTTGTCACCCTCTAAATAAAATAAATCAGAATATTTTACACATATTTTCAGAACAGATTCACGTTCTTCTAAATTTAAATGTTCCGTATTTATTTCTTTTTCTACTCTACTTTCTCTTGTCAAATCCCGTTTTTCAGGATTCCGTATGACAAAAATATCATATTCAGATAACGGTAATAACTCTAAGGATAATTCTTTTACTTCTACAGGTTTTTCTGTAGTATTTACTATCGATGTGATTGCATGTGAGTCATCAGAAACATTCACTATAGATCTGCACAAATATACACCAGGAAGTAAATCTATTTCAGGAATAATTCCTTCACTACAACTATTTGCTACATGAAATCTTATATACACTTCCGAACGTGGCGGAATTATTAAAACATTATCATTACTTTTCAGCTTAAACAATATAGGTAATTCTATACTACAAAATTTCAACAGATTTGCTTCGTAGTCTAAGTGAGCTCCTACATTTACTAGAAAATCATTTCCAATTATACCATCAAAAGGTATATTTGTGTTTGAAGGTATTACATGAAATTTATGTATTAACCTCTTCTTATTAAATATCAACGTAATATCAAGTGAACCCATCGTTGTTATCGGATGTACGTTCACATTTAAACCCTTTAATTTAATTTTATCTACTTCATTCAATTTATATTTTTCACATATTGATTCTCGTTTAATCAACGATATATCTGCGCCGGTATCGATTAGAAATCTTAACTTATCATTAGTTTTCGATACGTTACTAGCTATATATACATATGGTGAAGTATTCCTACTACTTATTGTAAAAACGCTACTCGTATTGAGTTTTGAGGTTCCGAATGAATCGTAGCGACATTCTCCGGAGTCATCGAGTTTAAAGACTCGACAAAATTAATATTTTTGGCCTGCTGGCTCGCAGCTTTCGCTGTATCGTTTCCTTTATTCCCTTCTTTTCTTAATTTATTCTTTAAATGATAACAATTTTCCTTAATATGGCCTTTCCTACCACAAAAGTCACAAGAGACTATTGGTTTATAGTTACTTCTACGTGAGTGGCTTTGTTGGGTAAGCATCACTCCGCGCGATTTGATCGAATTATTTCTAAAAGAATTTTCATTAACCTGTTCACTAGTAGATTCTCTTAAGCGTTTGTAACAATTTGACTGATTATGTCCTGTTTTATTACAGAACGAGCATTGCGTTGCCTTTTTATGCAAATTTTCTCGATCGCTGTTAATTTTTGCTTCATTCTCCATTCTTTGGCAAATAGTTGAAGCCTCAAGGTATGTTTTGGGCTCCTTCATAGCAAGCATTTGTCTAAAATGTGATGCGACACCACTGAGAAATGTGCGTAAACAAAGGTTCGTTTTCATTTTTAACATACCCGGTTTAGTTATTGGATCCTCATTTTCGTGGTTAATGGCATTCACTAATGCATTATCCAGCATATCCATACGCAACGTGAACTCTGTAATGGTTTCATGCGGTAACTGTTTCATCGTTTGCGCTTCTAAAATTAATTCGTCTAGTGATCTTACAGGAGAAAAATAGTCTTTAAGAATTTCTTTAAGACTTTGCCAAGTTGGCGTAACTTTAATTGATACCATTATTTTAGCACGTCCAGTTAATTGTTTTCGGGCAAACGCCAATAAAATTGGTTGCTGATCTTCGGTTGCTAGTTCGAATGCAGCATCCGTATTAGCTATAAATTCGTTCAATTTTAATCTGGACCCGTCGTAAATATCTATCCAGCGGAAAAGTGTGGATAGGCTGTAAAGAGGTTGTTTTCCTCCAATTTCCATGTCCAAATCATCTGAATGCACAGATTGATTTACCTTAGACATCTTCGCAGATAACGAATTAAATAGTGTACTTAGAAAATATCGATAATAAGGAAAATTTATGTTATAAGAGAATAATTTATATTATAAAAATCTAGTGAAAAAATTAACTGTATTTGTAATATTGATATTTGTTATAAGAAAATAATTATCTATTTGTAATTTCTATTTTGCAATTTAGTTGTTTTAACGATAAATGAATTGTATATGTATCTATACATAAAAGTATGTTTATTATGCAATAATTCCAACAATACACAATATCAGTTGAAGCAATTCAAATAAATGTTAACATAATTTGATAATTAATCGATTTATAATTGCAATTTAGCCCTACGGTTTTCAACACCGCTTGGTATATTATATAATTGAATACAAGATAGTAATGGAATAGCAGTCTAATGCTTTAAAATGTTATAACTCAAATTTTAATCGATTAATTAACAATTTTATCATTCCTTATATGAAGCAATAATTCACAGTTCACATACAATAATTCGGCATTTGATTTATGCTTTACCGATATAATATTTTACACAACAGTAAAATATACAACTGAGTATTTACTCGTATAAAGAAATTTCAATTTTATCAATTCACATAACCTCGTTTAAATTGATTTTTAGCATGAGTATAAAATTTCAAATATGTACATCCACATACTAATAAAATAATTACAAGGTAATTTACAGAACTGAGTTATAATACTCGTTTTAATTTTCTGAACCGAGTTTTTGCACTCGTTTTAATTTCAGAATAAAGTATGAGTTTTAATTTAATTTATTTACAACCTCATACGTATTTATTAATTTCCAGGTACCTGATATATATTTATTTATAATTTTCTGCAGTTTATTATTTGGGATTTATTATAACCCAATTTAAATAAGTTGAAAATCACAAAATCTAAATAATTGGTGCAGTTCCTGACATATGTATTAATGCACCTTACGACCATATGCCAGTTTTAACGGAATCCCTTTTCCAACCTGGAATATTTCCAGTTTTAACGTGATTTCAACAATTATTGCGCTACCTGATATAAGTTTTTTATGCGCGAACAACTTATACCAGTTTTAATTAGAGATTCCTCAGATATGAGACATTAATTTTCCTCTGATTTAATTTGAGGTATCTGAATAGAATTCAGCAATTTATATTATAATTTGAAATTTTATATTCAACATATCATTATCTAATGCTCAATCTGTTAAATTTGAGGTGTTACATAAATAAAATTCCTCAAAGGTTTATTTTAAATTGAAATTTTACATCCAACATGGAATGGGCTATAAAAACAATTCAAAATATACTACTATCTAATATGGATTTACAAGTTGTAGTCAACGTAGAATGAGCTACTGTCAATAAATCATATTATAAAAATAAAAACCCTACCTTATATTATACATCTGCGATGTGCCTCGTCGCTGATCAGGCGATTCTGCGGTGGTACAGGAAGTCCAACAACGTGACTTGAACAGACAAGACTAGCGTAGGAATCTTGATCTGCTGCAGCCTCTTCCAAGATGAACCCGGTCTCGTCGACTCTGCCGTCAGGAAAACTTGGGCTGGGTTCCTGGTGTGTGGTGTAACCTTTTGAATCTCTTGACCTGCTAGATCCTTGGACGTCTCCGTGGAGTCTGCTGATCTTCAGAGAGAGTGTGGGTGTTTCTCTCAAACCGATGGACCGTTTTATGCGTATCAGTGTGTTTATCGCCCGTTTTAGATAACTTGATGTGATTAATTACTGCGCGACGATACTCCTATGTCGTTTTCTGGGTAACTTAGAAAAATGTAATTGAGTAATTAATTACACAGCAAAAAGTTCAATCCAACGCGATAATTTGATAATTTACTGCACGCGATAAAACGTAGAGATGATCCCTTAAGCTGCCACCAGTGTGAAAGGTCTTCGGTTCCACACTACACGAATAAAACTCTGGAGTGATGTTAATTATTTATTCGTATTATAATATTAAATCGCAAACACAGATGCTATGATATTACAGGTATGATTATGTATTGGAGATGTGTGATAGTAGCTGGAGCGGAATGTGCGCTCTAAGATGTATGATGGAAAATGGTCTCAATTATTTTGTTTGCATATGGTTTTTATGCAGAATGCAATATGTGGGTGTGTCAGTCGGTACCACCCTTATTTGATAATGGCCAATAACAAGGTTTGCTAACTCTTTAAATTTAACCAATGAAATACTAGAAAATGTTATAATATTTATAGTTACATCCCCCTTGTACTATTTATTTATTCCTCGAAAACACTTATTGTGCAAGAAGAAGCTTTCTCTTCTATTGTAAAGTTTTATGGCCTTACCCTTTTGTGTTATTTACACAATAGCTTGCAGGTGCTCAATATAACCAACGATATTAATAATATGCAATAATATCATGGTGGTCTTACAAGGACAATATCAACATTTGTCTATTCAATACTACAGACAATACCAACTCTAAACTATTTAAAAATATAATTTCAAAAGAATTCCATCCTTTTCAATTTAGTCTTATTGTTACAGTTCTAATTGTACGTTTAATTTATTAGTTGCATCTGCTTCTATTCTAAGTAATCTCCTGGTAGATACCTAACATAGGTACCTATTCTTTTATTTCCGTATTTTCTTCATAAAGGGTTTTTCAACAAGGACTTTGTTTTTTAAAACAAAATAAAACAAAAAAATTTGATGAAGATGATTAAAATTTTTATTGAATTACAAAGAGAAAAGTTTGGCAATTATGCATGAAAAATGATATCTGACAAATGTCCACCACGAGCACGCTGACAGATGTCGATTCTTTCATCAAAGTTTTTAATCACTTTTTGGCAAAATGGCGGGACTATTTCGCTAATCACATCACGGATTTTGAGTTTTAAGGCTGCAATCGATTCGATTGGCTCCGTATAGACTCTGTCCTTAACATAGCCCCACAAAAAATAATCCAGTGGCGTTAAATCACACGATCTGGCTGGCCACTTAACAGCTGAGTTTCGTGAAATCATGCGATCGGGAAATTTGGTTTGCAATAAATTGATCGTTTCATTGGCTGTGTGACATGTGGCACCGTCCTGTTGAAACCACATGTCAGTGATATCCACGTCATCAATAATAGGCCAAAATTGAGTTGTCAACATCTTGCGATAGCGTGATCCATTGACCGTTACCGCATTTCCAGTCTCATCTTCGAAAAAAAACGGCCCAATCACGCCTCCAGACCACATAGCGCACCATACAGTGACACGCTGAGCATGCAACGGCTTCTCAATAATTGCTCTAGGATTTTCAGAAGCCCAAATGCGGCAATTTTGCTTGTTGACGTACCCTGACAAGTGAAAATGGGCTTCGTCTGAAAAAATGATTTTTTCAGAAAAACCAGCGGGTTGTTCCTGAATGAATTGAGCGAATCTACGGCGATTTGAATGGTCGTTCGGCTTCAATTCCTGCACCAGTTGAACCTTGTAAGGCTTCAAAGCCAAATCCTTACGCAAAATTCGCCATGTGGTGGTTTTGGATAACCCCAATTGTCGAGAACGTCGAGGAATTGACAAATTTGGATCTGCTTCAACACTGTGGCTCACGGCTGCGATGTTTTCAGTTGAACGACCCAGTCGTACACGCGTTGGTGTTAACACATTTTGTATCGAGCCTGTCGACTCAAATTTAGCGACCAAATTCTTAAAAGCGGTCTCAGAAGGACGATTATGTTGTCCGAAAATATCACGAATTTGACGAAAAGTCACTTTAGCAGAACCACCATTTTCATAATGGATTTTAATTATTTTAATGCGATTTTCAAGCGAAATTGAATTCATTGCAACAATTGCCAATGCATCCACTACGAATACGTCAAAAAATTAAATGTCAAAACTATCATGTTGCTGGTGTTGCCACAATTAAAAAACAAAGTTCTTGTTGAACAGCCCGTTATTATGTCCGAGTTGTACTCATATTAGATTTATTAACATTACATTATTTTTCGTATCTATCTTTACTATTAGATTTAAACGCAGTTAGTTAGCCCATTGATTACTCCATTTAAAGTATACCTACCTATATAACATGCAATATATATTCAATCAGCTGTGTTGAGCTGTATCAAGCTGTATCCTGAATTTATTATTTTTCTTGGCACGGGGAGGACGATATTCATGTTTAATACACATAGTTTACTATAATGGCTACCTCACTTGTAAGTGATATGTACCACGATGGTATAGGTATAGGTATAGATATAGGTATTTTGAACCAAATGGTAAAACTTTAGTAGGTACGAATTAAAATTTCAGTGTATGTCCTAAAATTTTCCATTTACGACAATCAACAGGTGTAAGCGATCACTCACCTACACACATCACTCATATAGTTTGTTAGTTATTATTAGTGTAGACATATATTATGTACTTAAAGTTTATGATTTAGTATTACACCTACTACCTCTCTACTTGTATAACAGAACATAACCATAACACACTTAATAATAATGTAAACTCTTCAATGACTCCTATAGATGATTCATGAATTATTTTTAACTTTCCTAGGATCACTCATAACATGTAAGACGCTAAACTAAATAATAGACGACTTAATAGTGTACTTTTGTACAGTCAAGTTTAGAATCTCGTATTATGCACAGAACTGCGAACATTTAACTCAATTAATTTGTTAACGAAAAATAAGTTAATTTCGTTACTCGTTAAGTTACTTTCTTTGAAAATGTAACGCAAGTTGCAATTGATTAACGAGCTAAAAAAATTAATTGGTCAGCTGAAAACAAAATTTAATTTTTCAGCATTTTTTCAAAAAGAAACCAATTTACCTGTTATTATTTTAATAATACGAGGTCTTAAAAAAATCGTAGGTAGACCACTCCTCCTTCAGAAAAGGTATCCAATGGACTTAATTGAACGGGAATCTTATTTTAACGGAGACGTTTTACGAATAAAACATATAACTTCAGCAATTAGGTATGCCACCAATCCTGATTTGTTAGCATATTTTATTACATAAAGTTAGTCAATTGACCATCTTACTTTTGTGGAATATGTCATGATGGTATACATACACATAGATAAATGTTTATAATGGAAGTTAATTCACTCGTTAATCTGTTAACAGTTAATGCTCGTCTCTGATTATATATTATGTATATTATACGATGGTACTTACGCATCATTACTGTCGCAACACAATGACAATCATCAGACTAATATTGTAATTAATGATGTCAGGTTAAAAATATACAATCATCTGTAATACATACATTTACATATATTTATTACATTGGTTGGTGTAGACACGTCCACTATACTTAGGTACGTATATCATGTTTATGATATTTATATAATTATCTACTATTTGACGGTTTTACTGACGTACTAGGGAAATCTGGATGAAGTTTGATTTTACTTCATTGTCATGTCGTTTCCTTTGAATTTACGCCTCATGAAAATGCGCATGTAAAGTAACAATAAAACAGCAGCTATTCTAACAAGATGTAATGTGTACCAACCGATGTTTTTGTTTGTAATATTGTAAAGGAACCCGGATAGGTATATATGGAGTCGTAGAATCCTATTTATCCACACATTCAAACAAAAATTTTCCTTTCGTTGGGCAGGCCTGAAGAGCCAGCTAGCCAAAATCGCCGTAGTGGGAATGTTCTAGTTGTTGTTTAGAATAAGTCAATTTCATGATTAATGAAAAAAATATACATATATCTATGAAAGTATACGGACTATTTATTGGTTATTTATTACATGTAGTTAGTCTATATACTGACAACGTGATAACATTATTTGACATTGCTTATGCTAAATGGGTCACCAGTATAGGCAGTAGTTATGAGAACAATTACACTCCAAGTACCTTTATATACCTAAGTGCACTTAAAATTCGATAGGTTAAAATAAACCTATCGAATAAAAAAATAAACGATAGGTTAAATAAAAAAAAAAAAAAAAAAAAAAAAAACCTATAAAATTAAAAATTCAACAATCATTAGTTGATAAAATTTCAATACGAACTAGCTTTTGTTTGAGGAATTGGCAATTTATTATTATTATTATTTTATTATTATTATTATTTATTTATTTTATTTTATTCTTCACTGTACATTGTTTACAATAAAACAAATTAACATAGAAAATATCATTTATACAATTCAATGCACAGAGGGCGAGTTTATCGCTAAAATGCGATGTCTTCCAACTAACCCATTTACGTCCTGTTCAACTTCCATTGCATATTTAAAACCAGTAAGTACTTATCTCTTTGAAGCAATATTTCCTCATGTCTTACCTTTTCAATTAATTCCGTGTTTTCATCCTTGGCTTGCCTGACTCTCGTTCTCTCCGTTGTAAGCAGAGCATGTGCCTGTGTAGCACTCAACCTAGCTGCGGCCAGATCTGCTTTGCAGCTCCTCCACAGCTCTTGCAGTCCACTGGCTCTCTGTTCCGCAAGCACGGCTGATCTCTGGAGTAAGTTTTTCTCCTGAAATTAAAGAAAGTCTAGACAATAATTATCTACCAATATAAAAATTATAGATGTGAAGATTATATATATTATAAGTTGATTAGAACACAGTGCATACAAAAAAGCGAAGATTTAAATTTACTATGACCTAATTTTATCAATGGTAGATAATGTGTGTGCCATACCTATCAGTGACTCTATTAATTACAATCGTTTTTATTTGCCACGTTTGTTGGAGTGTCCATTGTGCCCTGTCACATGCACTATGGAGGATATTTTTGACGCATCTCCACCTGCTCTGCGTTTTGCACAGTACTAGAGATAAATAATAATAAATCTTTTTTTTTTTAGATTTCTCTGGATTTTTGTTATAAACCCAAATACGACCTTATACACGTTTCACAATTCTGGAGTATTAAGAGTTTATGCAGGTATCTGTACATTTATTTTTCATGTAAAATGACCATTGGCACATACAAACATTGTAGTTTCGCCTGTTGTAAAAAATATTCGTTTAAATTAATATTTAGTAGCTAACCAATTTTTCAACCAATTCAATTATGTGTTTCTGAAAATTTCCATAATGATTCAATTGTATTCAAATAGGTCATTACTATTTGAAAAAAAATGGCTTCTTTAGAAACGAAAATTTAGTAATACGAGTAGGTACCTATGAACCTCCGTAATTTTATTAATTCTTTTTCAAATAATAAAATTATTTAAATTTAATAGAACAGAGTAGATAATATATAAACGTAAGTCATTTTTAAACCAATTGACAATTTTAATTTATACAATCAATCAACATTTAAATATATGTATTTATGTGTAGGGCTGTAGGCAAATATCGTAAGTAGATTAACATTACGAAGGCTTCTGAGCTCATCTACAAAATGCAAAATTTATATACAAAATGCAGATCACCAAGTCACGTCGACTATTTTGCGATGTAAAATAAAAATATTCATAATGTAATCAATAGTTCACAATACATATAATTATAAAATAGATATGCATTTCAGTTCACGATCTAGTTAGCTTCTCGGAATAATGTACATACATACGGATAAAACATCTATAGTATTGGCTGACGGCATCACATAAACGTGGAAAACTATTTTGGAACCAACCAACAAGCGTCCAGCGAGTATCGGGGGCCAGAATCGCCTTAGAACCAGACACAACACGAGAGCACTGCTAAGCGCTTCATCATGAATCACTTCCAGATTTAAAATTTACTAAATCGAAGATTTCTCTGCCTACTTACATTTACATTTTTAATTTATATAGGTATGTATATCCACTGGATTGTTATTACGCCAAATATTTACAAACCATCCTATTTCCACGTGTTATTTTAATAATACTGGTGATTTAATTTGAGTCGATATCATATTTCTTAGGTGTACAGGTTTGTTTATACATAATATGTATCGCAGTCTCAGGATTGATTCAGTAAGAACCATTTTTATAGTGCATCGTAAACCTTTGTTAGTACTTAGTTCATAATACCCTTGTTCTATTTTGAAGATTCCAGTAGATGAGTTAGTTGGAAGATATCGCAACTCTGCGATAAACTCGCCCGTTGTACAGATTTTTTCATGCATGTTGTATATAATTCCTGTTATCATATTCTGCACAATAAAGTTTATTATTATTATTATTATTAGATGTATTCACAGTGGGCAGCTAATAAGCAAATTAACTAACAACTAAATTAATAAAAGAGGGAACCGGCTTATTGAATTTGCGCAAAAAAATTAATGATTATAGCCAAAACCACTACAGACATCGATATACTGTACTTGAAAATCTCCCGGAGAAAGATAGGCATCGCTTGCAAATCGACTATATTCTAACACGACAACGGTATAAAAACCAAATAAACGATTTAACCAGGAGTAATGTAGGCCAGATATTGGTAGTGACCATAATATGGTAGTGGCAGATACCGTATTAAAGTTCAAAAGACTGTAAGAGAAGAACACAAATACATGGAATTAAAAGCTATTGAAAGTAATATAAATAAAAAAACAAATACATCGAAAAACCGGGATATGTGATTTTGACAGTAATGACAATTTAAACAGAGTATCGGAAAAATAAAAAAGAAAATAAGCATAGTGGAAGATGAGGAAATAGAGGAAGTAAAGCCTCAAGCTAAAAAGGGATGTATGACAAACGATATCTTGAAAATGATTGAAGATAGAAGGAAGCTAAAGAACTCGACAACAGAAGAAGGGAAAAGAATATTAAAAAAACAACTAAAAAATACAATTAATAGGGAGTCCATAACGAGAAAAGAATGTAATCTGCAAGAAAAATTCAAAAATATTAACCAAAATATAGAACAAAGAAAATTTGTAATCGCTCAGAAGTAAAAAAATCAATGGTAAAATGCAGTCACGATGAGCTATATAATATAAAACGGTAAACTAATCTTCGAACCGATATACATACTAGATGATAGCAAAGCTCTAGAGACTAATTTGATATAGAAAATAATGGAGATGATATCTTGACAAGTGAATTGAATAATGCCTTGTCAAAGTTAAAAGATGGGAAAGCATCAGGTATTGACCATCAAAGTTGTGCTGCATGTGCTGCTGAAGTGGCATGCTCGATACATTGCAAAATAATATAATGATGTAGGATTGCCGTATGTCAGATTCTAGCGTTACCAAAGAAACCGGGTACAGCAAAGTACAAACATAGAATTTTGAGCGTGTATCACAAGCTCACTATCGTCACTCATTAATTTTATTCGAACTTGAACAAAACATTATTAATTTTTCTATTCGAATATATTATCTATATTATAATTACAATAATCTTTATTGCACAAAATTAATATACATGGAAGAAGAAAAAACATGGTTTCATAACAATAGAATACATAATTTTGTACATATGTATGGGCGAGTTTATCGCTGAAGCGCAATATCTTCCAACTAACCCATGATATACTTCGTATTACTATCAAATCATGTTTGAAATGTGTCATGCCGCAGGACTTGTTGATCGTTTTGATTGAATTAATTAGGTTTGTTTTGATATTGTGTTTAATGTGGCGGTCTATTGTCGTTTGATTTTTGATTTTGCTTTTATATTTTACTTTTTATGAATCTCGTGTGTGAATAGATATCTTAGATTTTTATTGTATATTATTATTTCAAATGCTTCAAAAATTTTGTAGAAGCCTGGAAGCTTAAGTGGGATGATCTTCGTCGACCTGGACTGCCACCAGTGGATTCATCCTGATAATTTGGTGACCGAGCCACTGAACTCTCTTACTTGTTTTGTGCATGTCCACTCCTGTCGTTGGAGGTGGCTTTTCAAGCACTCTGTCCCTTGTTTTTGATCAATTGCTTATTTGCTTCCCCTTTCATACTCTACCCTTGGAAGTTTAATGTGTTTCTTTCCCTTTCTTTGTTTTTTTGTTTCTTTCAAATTCAGTAAGGAAGAAATTTCGTGTTTGGCAGTGGTGGGTATGATTGGTAAGCATTTATTATTATTGTCTTGAATACTCTACTACTTAGATAATAAGCTGTAAAGTGTTGTCTTTAGTGTTAAGAATTTTAGTACGTAGCAATACGTAACTGTAAGAACATAGTTTGTAAGAATATTGTAGTAGTGAGTAGTGCCTTGTAGTGAGTATCTCCTCCAAGGGACATTAAGGGTTGTAGTTTAGGGGAGGATTTTGTCGGGGGGAGCCCATAAGGCAAATCCTGAACCCTCCATTTGAATTTTTCTTTTGTTTCGTTGATTCTGGATGATATAGGAGCTCAGCTCTTAAAACATTCAGGGGAAAGTGGTGGGAAAACCCTTAATGTATATTATTATTATTATCGGATAAATGGAAGTCCCCAGACTTCTGCGCTATCCGGGTGGTCGGTGGGTCTCCTTCAATGTATATTATTATTGTGAGTTTTTGTGTACAATATGATAGTATCTATCACAGCTTAAAGTTTAGTGCACTCTACTATCGCAGTGCCAACACTTATCTATGCAAGTGAGACGTGGACATGGCTGAAGAAGGGTGATAGCGACATAAATGAGATCATCAGTCCTCCTGATGATGCCAAGTAGAAGCCTTGGCGAAAACGTTTGAGGTGAATAAATTTAATTTGGAAATTATACAGTGTTTTTAAATTCATTTTAATTAAATAAATGAGATCGTTGAGAAGAATATGTGGTAAAAGTCTAAGAGATTGAGTGCGTATCAGTTCTATACGAGAAGAATGTGGAATGAAAGTTGGTGTAATTACCAAGATGAATGTAAATAAGTTACTGTGGTTTGGACATGTGCAAAGAATGTATGAAGACAAAGTGCCAAAAAAGGTCTGAGAGAAAGGGTATTCGGAGCCGGACGAGGATTAAATGGCTGGATCATTCAGACCAGATCGGACACGAACTGAGTAAAATGAACAATAGAGCAATTGCATGGTGTGATGGAAGCAAAAAGCGGATAATATTTTTCAACATTCTTTTCAAAAGTCCTATACATCGTAAATTTTCTCAAATCGCTATACCAAATTAAAATTTACGCGACGAGAGAGGTGAAAATCTGGATATTTTCTTCAATTCAATAAAAAAGACAGCTGTCTCCCCCCCCTAGGATTTCTAAATTAGTAGAAATGTTAACAAAAGTAGTATTATGGGAATAGTATAGAAAATTTACATCGAAATGGGAAACTGTCCCCCCCCCTCCCAGAAGTCAAATAAGGTAATATCTAAAGAGACGGTGCATTTTATGTCATTATAATGTTATAGTGCAATAAAATTCCTGTAATATACCTGCAGTGTCCATAAGAATGTTAAAGTAGTTAAAGGTGTTTATGTACATAATTATTTATTTTCACATTTATTTACATCGCTCATAACAAACAGCACGTGGAGTAACAAAACAATAATACAAGTGAAGCATACAAAATAATATGTATATACAAGTAAGTAATTCTTCCCACTTATTCCCGCTGATATTGCGGAAGCTGGCACAAGGTGAAGATTTTTTACACTGTATTCAAATAAATATAGGAACATGTGGCTTTAGCAGTTCTTTCAAATTTTCACAATATTGCTTCAGTCACGCATTCTGTTACGATTTGGCAGTAGTTACAACAATCATTAAATCTTAGAAATATATTTTGAAACTTGTATATACTCAGAACCTGAAATTGACATCTAAATAACAATACATATAACTATTTCAAATAATCGATCGTGGATATATATATTTACTTCGCGAAAGTTCACAGTGACATGAAACAGGTAGGTACTTAAAAATAAAATTTATGCTAATATATTTTAGTTTTTCTACATTCTCGCGATCATTGCAAGTTGGTTATCTTGGTGACTTTTTGTGCTTCCATCCTCGTCTTCAGGGCAATATTAATAAAGCATAATATAATTAATAAATACCTTCATTATAATTATTACCCACATCCCACATGCCTATCTTTGTTATAAAGTTATACAGAATAATAAATTACCTACTAATAAAAAAATGAACTTATTACATTTTCAAATGCAGTCTTCTCATCAACGATTGTTTCCAAGTTGTTTCGTATCTTCTTAAACTCTGCCATCGCACACTCTACAGCTGGATAATTTATTACCTACAACTTTAGAGTTATTTTCACTATTCTCAAAGTAAAATAAGTCCTATATATTTTGCACTAAAATTAATATGAAACCAACCACTGAGCACTGTGAAACACACCGTATATAGATAGATGCAAATGAGAGATAATAGAATGTGACTTGGAACAGCTTGTCCACTTCCCTTCAAAGAGTTCCAGCCGAATGTCCGGCATCAACACAGTACCTAATAGAATAGCGATCCGAAGAGTGGAGAGTATAATATGACAGACATTAGATGGGAGGATGCAACCGATGCATACTGCAGCCGAGGAATATTTTTAGTTAGAAAGCTTTTTGCTTTTATTATCGTTTATTTTAAATCTGTGTTTTCGTTATGTTACATCCCAGCAATATACTAACTTTCATATTAGTATGTCCGCTATAACATGGATCTTAAGTCTCACCCGATTACGCAATGTTCAGTTTATTGATGAATATTGCACTTTGATGATGTTCCTGCAATATTTGAGTGATTCAAACAACTGGAAATTGATAGATTGCATTGCAAACTTTTAGATTTGTATTAACTATGATTTTTTTAATTATATATTCTATAAATAAGTAAATAAATATAAGCTTTTTTGATATATTATGTATTGTTTAGTGTCAGGAAGTTTGGGGTTTATTTGAGTTCGATGAACCAGATTTTTTTACATATCTTTCAAAATATTAAGAACAATGCAACAACATATTGAAAGAAATATCTCAATATTATAACTCGATTTCACTTTTTCGTGAATAATTTATGGAAATGTGAAAAGTATAGGTACTAGTTAAATACGCTAAACTCATTATATATAATTATCCACATTTGTTGAAGGAAAGAAGTTATAGGTGAGATAATAATAAATAAATAAAATATGTAAATGTTCAGTAAAGAATGAATAAATAAATAAATAAAATATTTCATATCATCTTTCATACATATATTCTTCATTATATACATTTTATATTTTTCTTCCTCAGTCTCTTTGAGTCAATGTTTTGACACAAGCATTTTCTTTGATATTCAACTTTTTCTGACTCGGGCATTCTGCATCTATTGTTTAAAGCAATCTTCCTTACATCATCATTGAAGATACATAATACGAATAAATTTATAAAACAACTATTTTGTAAAACAACTCAGCTGATTCCAAGAGAAATAACAAGAAAAAAATTCATGATCAGTCAGCCTAATAAAACATTGGTGATATTATGAAAAAGATATTGTATCAATAATACATTATAAGATTATTTCATTTATAATACACCTACTTACAAATTATCTGAGAAAAATTTACTTTTGTGACATGGACCGTTCCAAATTATCCATTATTTATAATTATTTATAGCAATACTAAATCCATTATGAGATACTTACTCATACTGAGGTATACTAAAACAATATCTACATGTGAGACTATCATTATTATTTTGAAACCTCGCGAAAATAATGGGTTGCGGGTTCAATTCCTGTCCAGAGCACTATCAAATAAGAAGAGGTTATCTTTTTATTTATTTATTTATTCTTTACTGTACATTGATTACAAACAATCAGATAAAAGGTAAACATTTAAGTTAGGTACAATCAATATAATATAGAAGGCGAGTTTATCGCAAAGGGGCAATCATCATCTTTCTTCTTCGGGAATCTTTTCATCGGGTCATAAATATTCATGAATTATTTCATATAATATCGTAGATGTGAATATGTCTTTTACTTTTACCTCAGGTAACTAAGTATAATAATTATATTCATTTCAATTTATAGCAACTGTCGTAATGGAAATCCCCATTCATGTCATATTATTACGATTACCTACCTATATCCACCGCGATTTACCCAATTATGTTAAAGACTCGGTACCTACACAACAAAAAATATTTGAGATGTTTTTTTTGTATTAATTATGATATTATATAGGTAGGTACCTAATGTTATCTATTTACATTGCTTTTTATGATAAGCGGAATTCCCGGCCGCAACTCTTACTAACTTACATATTATTATTAGGTATATAGAGAGGTTCCCAACTTACACCTACTATATACAATTGTAGGTAGGTGCCTATAAGATATATCTCAACACTATATAATTTACCTAACGATTCTTTTTCTTTGAATAAAGAAATACATTTTTCAACAAATATATGCACAACACCAGAGACAATACATCACCAATATGGATACAATTATGTTCACATCCCACAGCCTCACTAGGTTGCCCTGTATCGAGGTGTGCTGCATGAAAAAAAATCAATTTATAAATGGATTTTCTAATTCGATTTTCGACATATTAATGAATGATGAATGTCAAATAATAGGTTATGTACTTAAAATTCCAATAAATGAGTGATTTTTTTTCAATAACAAATTCATAACATTTTGGACATTACATTGCGTACTTATTGTTGGTGATTGTATTATTGTACTAAATATATATGTGTATTGTCTGTAGTGTTCCGTTGACTAATAAATAAATAAAATAAAATAAATAAATAACAAATAAGTAGGTACCTATGTCAGTTGCCTATTTCTACGTATAGATACCTACCTACTTACATTACCTACTGAAAACATGAAAATTATCACATAACCTAACTAGGTATATATATATATAACCTTTAGTTATATTTATAAGATAATGTCCTTTATTTCTGTTCAATGGCAGTAATAATAGTTTTTTCTTTATGTAGGTACTGTTAACAAACTGCTATGATTGTGTATACTGCAGTAAACTACTAAAATTAGGGGAACTAAGGGCATAACGGGATAGCTAATAAAAAATCAGCATAATTAGAAAATCAACGTATTAATTTATATTTTGCTATAATCAATAACAGTCGTAATACTCTCAAAAATTTAAATATATTAAAAAATTAATACTAAGCACCATTTTCATTTTCTAAGTATTTTTGAGATCAGGTAAATTTCCCGTTTAAACCTGTAGTTGCGGGGACTGAGCGACAAGTGAGAGGCACCGGTTTCACATTTGTAACGCATAAAACAAGGACACAATAATTATATTTCCAGTTTTGCCCCGAGCTTCGTTTTGCCCCAGTTCCCCTGCTTCATAGTCTCTCTTTCCTGTGACCGATATTGGAAAAGGACTCACCGTTAGGATTTCCATAGCACTCGACCACTTTACTCCTCCAGTGACCAACATAATACTAGACATGTCTAAAGTTAATGAAAGATAGAATAAAAGTTAATGAGCCCTATTCGATGAAAAATTTTACTCACAATATTTTTTTTATAGTATTCTTCATATTAAACCTAAGAATAATTTTAAATATTCTATATTTCCAAGTGTAACTTCGCAGAAATTCATTATTGAAGATTATTATTGTTATATATATTAAGGTTGGTTCATTCGCTTGACTGACTTTAGACTGACTTAATTTTTCATTATCTTTAGAACATGATGGAAATGACAAATACGATTTCATTTTATATTTGGATGTGTCCAATATCAGATGATAGCGATTTCTTCTATACGTTACCCCTTCATTTGATTTTATAAGATATGACCGAGGAACATTATTTATTACATCCAACACTACTCCTGGCTCCCACTGACTACTAGCTAACTTTTTGAACATTATATAATCACCTATCTTAAATGGAGTAAGACTCTTTTTATTCCTATCATAGTACATCTTATAATTACTTTTATGTTTCTGCATTTGTCTAATCATATTTCTACTATTAATTATTTTTGGTTTCAATAGTTCTGTTTTCATTGGTATATTAATTCTCAATTTTCTAGACATTAACAATTCTGCAGGAGATTTCATATATTCTTTTTCATTATTGCGATAATGTAATAACCCTAAATAAGGATCTGTATTTTCTTCATATGATTTGAGTAAAATATTTTTCACAATCTTCACAGCTGATTCTGATTGCCCATTTGATTGAGGAAAATTTGGGCTTGTCAAAGTATGTTCTATATCCCAATCTATACAAAAGTTTTTGAATTCCGAAGAATTAAAGGGGGGGCCATTATCCGAAATTAATTTTAAGGAAATGCCATGCCTGGCAAAAATTGATTTAAAATGCGTAATTACATGTGATGCACAAGATCCTGTGTTTAATAATGCCACTTCTACATATTTTGAATAGTAATCTACCACAACTAAGTATTTTTTATTTCTGACTTGAAATAAATCAGCACCTACCTTCTCCCAAGGTGTGTTTGGTATATCACTAACAATCAAAGGTTCATGAGGATTCCCAGGTCTGTATTTTAAACATATTTCACAATTTTCTACAATTTGTTCTATATCTCTATTAATATTAGGCCAGAATATGACACCTTTAGCAACATTTTTTGTTCTGTTAATTCCCATATGACCTACATGAATATCATTTAACATGTTCTTGCGCATTCCTTGTGGTATAATTAAACTATTATTTCTAAAAATCAAATCATCCATTACACTAATTTCTGACCTGTAATTCCAATATGGTCTTACAGTAATTTCTACTTTGTTTTTATATTGTGGCCAACCCTCCAAGTAATATTTTTTCAATAATTGTAATGATTTATCATTTAATGTCGCCTCTTTAATTTGTTTCAATTTGCATTGCGATACTGAAAGTGAAGAAATAAACATGTTTACATGAACAGATATGTCTTTGTCTATACTATGTTCTTCCATTTGTGGCAATGGCGCTCTGGATAACGTATCTGATATATATAATTTACTACCTGGTACGTAGCATAGGTTTAAATCATACGTTTGTAATGATAGCATCATTCTTTATTTCTCAAATTCTCAAGAGAATAGTACTGATGAAGGCGGCACTGAGACAAACATTTCGGATCAGCAGACTTATACTACTAGGAGTGGACGAATTTCCAAACGACCAGATTATCTGAATGAATATTATAATATATAGTATGTAATAATTAGTAATTAAGTTTGTACTTTTGAATAAGTAATCCTTATAAAGTTATATTAGTTATAATTGTTGGTTAAGTTATATTATGTAATAGATTAATCTTCTTTAAACTAAAAAAGGAGGATGTTATATATATTAAGGTTGGCAACATTAGACACTGGCTGGATGCAAAGTGACAGGAGGGCCGGAGAGAGACAAAGGAACGAGAAGGTCACTAAAAGTGAAATTAAACATGTGCTTTTGAATAAAACCTCATTGTTAATAAAGTATCGTTTTATTTATTAAAAATATAAAACCAAACAATTATAATTTATAACACCGTTTAAATCCATTGTAAATTGTTTATTGATAAAACGTTTTCAACTTCACAATAGTCATCTTCAATATCAAGCAAAATACTAAAATTTAAAAAACAAAGAGGCTTGCATGTATTCATACCTAATTAAAATAATAATATGTTGCGTTTAGTGCATTGTATACAATCATATGTATTGTCCATAATAAAAGATTCATATCTTCGTTTGGGACTAACTCAATATATGTGAATTGTCTATACACGCTATGTTATAATACCTAGTTATTCTACGCTGATCATATCGAGAGTATGTCCCGTAACTTTAACAGATCAGCAATTTCAGAATTCAAAACAGTTAGACATAAAATGTCGAAATTCTATTAGTTGCTATGGAGTTATCGGCTGTGACATTGATTCCGTAGAAGTAATAATAAAATAACCCTTCACGAAGATGTAACTTTATTTTTAACATTTCAAATAGAACTGATGAATGAGGTAAATATTCATCTATAGAGACGGGATAAAACAGTAAAAATATAAATGATATTTTAGATTGACTGCTGCAATATGATGATTTCTCAATGATAATGATGATGCGGAGCTATATTTACTTAATTAACTTCACGTTAATGTCTTCTTCGTCGCAAGTATTCCTGATAATTACCATAAAAGTATTATCAGTCTATGATGATTATAAACTGCGTATGTAAACAAGACAATAATATTACCTACCTACTACAGGTGCTGGCTGCAGCTAAGTGCTAACCAATAATATTACAATATACTGTGTACCTACCTACATAGGTAACACTGCAACTATGTATAATTATTATTTATGCACATAATACCTACACTATATAGATAGGTAAACCCAGAAACAAAGACTATTGCGTGTTAAATAGATTTCATTTATTATAAGTAAAATATTGCGTAAGGATATTACATGAACTGACGCGATAGTGAGAAACTTGAGAAATAAGCTCGGTTTTTAACTGATAAGTAAGGTGATGAGGATATTAGCTGCAGTTACTGAAACTGTCGTAGTAGGTATCTGTAAACTGATTGTTAGTTAAGTATGTAAATTTAAAATAATAGATTATTTTTAAATTTTAATACATATATTAAGATTCTAAATTCACTACATATTATCTGTAGCTAGTGTTATGCAGGAGACCTAGTTGAATTAATCATTAGAACTCTAAAACTGACAGTGACGTGGTTTCATCCATAGTTAGATCCTTTGAGAGAATCGCTATGTAGGTATGTATAATCGGTTTCGTTTTTTATTTGAATGCAATATGAACATATAAATAAATCTGATATAGTCAACTTAACAGTCATGATAACAGTTAGTTGTTAGGTTACTGAACACGTATCAGGATATTCATATTTATTCAGTATCAGGTGAACCTAAGGTATTAATTACCTGGTGAATCATTGTCATTGGGATCAGGAACCTATCATGATAGATAATATTTATAAACTAAGATAAATTTTCTGTAATCGATTGTGTAGATTCTTGAATTTTTAAAAATACAAACACGATCACCGACAGACTGTTTACGTTTACATCAGTGATAATAATGTGTACCTACGTATAGTTACGAGGATATAATATTATCATATCATTATAATTTTGAATCCATGCTCGTTACACGTAATAATTATAACGTACCTACTCTCATTGAATATTATCGCATGCGCAAAGCGAGAAATACGTCACCTCCACCCATGTGACTAAATAGTAAGTAGAGTAGACCAATAATGAAAAGCAATAGATTCAGAATTACATATTATATTCGCTACCGACTCCGGCTGAATACTAAACTTGCTCAAATGTACATCGAATTGAATCGAGCATTTCGTTACGAGCGCTGTCTGGTGTAGCAGTGTTCCCAGTGCAGTGCGCCGCGGGAGTGTAGGTACATACATATTTCATACATAGTACCTACAATAGTTTTTCAGAGGGTCTGGCGGAACAATTGCGGTATTTTGAGCGGAGCGTACGGTGTACTGTGTTCTAACTTTACTACTTAGTGCCCGATGTTCATCTCTTGTAATACACAAACGTAGTGTGTATTCTGTGTAATACGACTAGGCACATAACAATTTATATCAAATCTATGCATCCGCAAAATACGTATGTGTTGAGTATCATATCGCATCGACATCGCCAGAAAGTTGTGGTCACCGTTCCTAAAATAATCAACTACATACACTTCCGTCACACAACTTTCAAGTGACTTCACATCGCTCGCAACTTCTACGTGATTACTTATTAACTTTTTCCTACTTTTCTCAAGCAAACGTTCTCTAAAAAGTTGGTTTCCGAAGTTTCAACTGTCAGTGATTTTTGAATTGAAACTATTTAGGCGCCATTTCTTGGTGCGTGCACTGTGCAGCGATCGAGACAAGACCTTGATAACTTGTTTCTTCGAACGAGTGATTTACTTACGATTGTGTATTGTATTAGGTAGATATTTATAATGTGTTGTGTACAGTGTTAGTGTATTTGTGTTTCATAGTACGAGTACCTTATACCTTGTGGCCAGTGGCTGTTTCTACAGCAGTAGGAAGATCATGTTGAAAGAGATAGAGGTACGTGTAACCAGTATGTGTAGCTTGTCTATACATATATAATCTATATACATACATATTATCATTATTACACCACACTGTTATGCTAGGTCTGGTAGTATTGTATGATACTCACTGGACTAAACTGAATACATACTGCATGGATAATACTATTCATTTAAATCATACGTGCGTCTCAATCATTTTCTTATAATAAACACAACTTGTTGTAGGTACCTCAAACACTTACGTGTAGTGACATGAATTACAAGTTATTAAAATGTGTATATTATAATATTGTCAGTGTATTAGTAGTACATAATAATATTGTTTTTGTAGTAACTTGAAAACTTTTGTCAAGGGCCTTCGTCTATAATCGGAACGTCAGATTGGCTCGCGGGAGTAATAGAGTGAGAGCTGAGAGCACTTGCCTAGTTCTTGCTTAGTTGTCTCGTCTCGTCTCGCTAGTCTATCTTCTGACTGCTTGACTAGTGACTCCCAACTTCTCATCCCAGTCGATGACTATGGAAAACGGCGGTATAGGTGTGTAAACAAACTACTTGAAACAAAACATTGCATGACATTCTTTGTTGAGTAGTTTTGGAGCACTTTTGTTTTTTTTTTTATATTTGGCATGTTTTATTTAAACATGATTGCTTATTTAGTATTATGTTTAGTGCTAATTGTCTTGTGCATATTGCATGGACTACAATATAGGTATGAGTATTGTCATAATACATAACATTATTGTGTTACCTTACATCAATATAATATAATATATAGATATGTACTTACTATTATTGAGTGGACAATGTTAGTTCCTAACTACATACCTACACACACATATATGTATCTATCTGATTTATCTCATTGATATTCACCATTATATTACCTATGTGAATGTGATGTTGTTATTTTATCTTTAGTTTTTTTGGTCACATTTCCCACCTGCACTTTATAAAATATTTGCACATAGGTAAATACTTAATAGAAGAATTTGTATTATTGAGGTGGGAGCTAGTAGGAAAGGAATTCCTCTTTTTCTAATGAGATTCCGATAAGATTCATAACAGTAGATTCTTATAGTACCTACTTCACATTGCAAATACTGATTACAACTAACACATTCTCACTACGAGGACACCTTCACTTTCCCTCCCCACTCTTGTCTAAATATGTGTCCTTGATAATGATAATTCTCCAAAAATCATCCATAAAAATTTGGGGGTGATAAACTAGGAACTAATTACATTTTAATATTTAGCCCTTTAGGTAGGTATGCTATTTATGCGAACTAAATAGTGAAAGTTATTAAATTAAATTTTCTTAAGTCTCGTTAACTTAGTAAAACACTTTTATATCTATTGGTAATAAGAAATTGATATCAAACTACTTTGCCGGCATTTGTCACATGGACTTTTCAACTTTGTCACACTCTTTATACTTATGTATTAATTTTTCAACACATTATAATAACAAAATTTTATTCAATTTAATTAAGTAAAAATAAATCGGGTTACGTGGGAAAGGTTTCCAATAAAAAAAATAACTGATCCGATTTCATATTTAGGCTTAGGTGTAGTAGTTACCTACATTTCATTATAAAATTTAAAATAAATTTATTACAAGTGAGAGTATATTTTCCTTCCCAAATATCATTTAGACACCTGTAGTGGACACATTAGCAGACATAAATAGGTATAATAACCGGACTTTATTACAAGTGAGAGTATATTTTCCTTCCCAAATATCATTTAGACACCTGTAGTGGACACATTAGCAGACATAAATAGGTATAATAACCGGACTTTATTACAAGTGAGAGTATATTTTCCTTCCCAAATATCATTTAGACACCTGTAGTGGACACATTAGCAGACATAAATAGGTATAATAACCGGACTTTAATAATTATGTAGGGATAAGAACAGCCGCAAGATACTGATTTACACTAAATTTACCACTGATCAATGTTTGTTATTTTTATTCTATTTACTCTTTTCCACACATTTACACTTAAATTTATATAAACTGCTGTTCTAACTATGTTATGGCTATCTTGAGGTGCACCTTACTCATTATAGAGAGATTAGTGTTGATCCATCTTTGGTTAGTCACTATTCCAAAGATCTACAAAAAGAAAAATATAATCATCCGCCATAGTGTGCCAAGCCCTTCAACTGTCATTGCGACTTATCAAATTATAAAAGCTTATTTCTTCCTTTTTTTAGATATCGAAGTGCCAAAGATGCATCACAAGATTGGGCACGTTTTGACCAAATTCAAGCAAAAATATGCTTTCCTTCATCAAAGTAAAGTTTTTATTCCTACGAAAAAAATAAAGTGTACCATGTGAGATAGTAATTGTTAGAGTAAAGGGTAGTGTTCCTTTCTAAAATATTACTGGCACATAACAACATTACATAATTATATAGTAGGTATTCTTATTATTCTCTTCAAATTATCTTTCGACATCAGTACAGTCGAGGCCCATCTAGTTGTTTAGTTGCTTGAGCAAAAATAATATTTGTTGCCTTATACCAGTGATATGTTATACCTAGATTTGCAATATGAATCTCAAACATGTACCATCAATAAAATCTCGTTGCGGTCCTTGGTGCTGCAATTTTTAGTTTGAAAAAAAGCGACTCACATATAAATTGTTTGTAGATAACAAGAGATAGACAATATGAGAATGGGGATTATAACAGACGACAAAGGCCGGTAGATAGAGATGAATATATACAAAAGAAAAGAGATGAATATATATTACTCAGGTATTGTACCTCGACGGGTGGGTACACATTTTTAGAGAATATTTGTATGACATTGCGAATCTAGTTGTAACATATCACTGCCTTATACAATGACACCTTATAAGTCATGAGCATGTTATTCCACTTTGTATCATTGATCAATTTCCCAAGTTAGAATTTTTGTTTTAGGTCTCAGATATGGGAATGGGATGATTTCCCTGACCTATTTCTACCCCCTCAACACTAGATTTACATAAAGATATAGGAATTTGAAATATTTCTTAATCTCCTCATCTGTGTTAAAGGCTATTCTCTAAAAATCTTACAAAATTGTAAGATAAATTCCATTCTTTCACTGTGTCATTGTTTAGGTTGTAGAATTTCAAAATAAAATTAAAAATAAGTGTTTTCTTCTACAATATAGTTTATGCTTTTGTTTTTTGTTTGAAAATTAATACTTAAAATAATAATATTTTATTTAACAAAGTACACAAAAACAATTATTTACACAATATAAAATAACACAATCAATTCTTGTAATATTCTACCTTTCTAATAGAGATATCTCGTGTATAGGGAAGGAGTAAATAAATAAATAAATTAAGAATATACACTTATCACACTAAACCTTATAACTATACTTAACTACATTGTACTACCATCCATTATTCACAAAACTTACCCATTATACCTATACCACATTCTAACCCACACTTTACTACTATGAATTGATAATTAGACAAACGATCCAATCCGTAAGCTATGCGATATTTCATTTTTAATAAGTCATTATTTAAAACATGGACATTTTGCATACGTTCTTTAATAGTTTATTATTAATTGCAGTTTGTATACTTGCTGCACAGCTTGTTAGATATGTTTGGTTTGGGATCGAAAGTAGATAATTTCAAAAATGGAATCTTTTCAATTATGTATGTAAAAAATTTGTGACAACAATGTGAAGGAGCTTTGGGTCATTAGGAATAAATTGTACCTCTGCGATAAACTCACCCTCTGTACATTGATTGTATTTGATGTTGTCATAGTTTTGTGTGAAATAGCTTGTAATCAATTAACAGAGAAGAATAAGTAAATAAATAAGGTTCATAAAAGCACTGCGACCTTGCACTTGTCAACCCGCGAGTGAGCATGCATCTTGAGTTACGTGACATATATGGCAGTTGTGTATTTTAATATGTATAATGATATAGGAATATTTTAGTATTTGGAAGATGTTAGTTATTTTATGAATTTACTGAAAAAGACACTTTTTTGCAGAAAATAAAATGAAACATTACTTATTTAATATAAAAAATGGTGAAATATTTTAGGACTTAAATGCAATTCTTTTTCATAGTTCATATTTTTCTTTATTATATTCATATATACTTTCCCTGAACAGAAATTAGACACATACACACATTCATAAATAAATGGCGGGCAAACTCCCCTTTCACGACACAAGCTCTTAGCTTACTGTGAAAGATGTATATGGTTGTATTTGGGTTTATAAAAAAAACCCAGATATATCTATTTTTTTAAAAAAAAAAAAAAAAGACGCTGTTCCATAATGTGAAAATCTTGAACAGATAAATATTTTTTGTCATTATACTAAATGTATTACATTATAAATTATATTATATGCAGTACAAAAAGTTGTAATGGAAGGTCAGGTCATAATAACAATAAGTAGGTATGGTAAAATGTAAAATACTACATATTGATTTGTATGAAAGTTCTCTTTTTGGCATTTACATGACTATTCTGACACCATGGTGAACCTATTACCAGAGTTGCCAAGTCTACATATTTTTGGCATTTACATGACTATTCTGACACCATGGTGAACCTATTACCAGAGTTGCCAAGTCTACATATTTTTGGCATTTACATGACTATTCTGACACCATGGTGAACCTATTACCAGAGTTGCCAAGTCTACATATTTTTACGTAAATCTTACATTCTAAATCTGCACACTTTTGGCTTTTTTCTCCAATCTATGAATTTTTGCTGTCAAATGCACCACTTCTATACATGTCTTTTTTAAAATCCGAGTTGGTAATGCTGCCTGTCACTGGCTGAGATGCATTGAATCACAGTGACAAATGTCATATATATATATTAATGCATCATTATTATAATCATTTGCCTATTTTCATTGATTTCCCAATCAGCCAACACTAAGATCTACACTACTTCTGGTTTATGAACTTTGTAAATTATTTTTAACTTCATTTGTAATGAAATTTTGCAATAATTTTTAAATTTGTATTTTTGTAACAACTAAATTGCGTGATGTCTAATATTTTAACCTTTTTGATTTATTTTTGTGTCTTGTGGTTACTTAGCATTTCCTTAGAATGTTCAAAACCTTATTGTTGTTTTTAATAAAGCAGTTTACATTGATTCTTCTTATAATAGTTAAATTTAAAAAAAAAAATGTATCTGGATTTAAAATAAACTCAAATACACACAGACACAGTAAGCAATATTATGCTTGTGTCATGAAAGTGGAATAGGCCGGCAGTGAGTGGGATTGAATGTTAAGTTCCTACACCAATTATATTAACTTGAGCTAATTATTATTGTTGTGCCATTGCATCAAAATAAAACTAGAAAATTAAAGAAAATATCGTTGATTTTATCGGAATAACATTTTATATATCGACTGTGCTCAGGACAAAGGCATCAAACCACAATTTTGACAAAAGTCATTTTATGTTTTAAAGTCAATCATTTGTGTCTTTTACACATTCTGGCAAAAGCATTCTATTCCCAAATGTCTAGTTTTTTATAAAAAATGCAAAATGTATTTTTTTAGCTAGGGCTTAATTGCAAATATCCAATAGGACAAAGGACTCAAACAGCATTGAGTTAAATTATTAACACCAAAAAAATTCATCCAGACATAATTTTACGGCGAGGTAAAAGGCATCAAACCACATAACCCCAAATATGCGACATACATATCTCTTTAACATGTTGCTAAAGTTTGTCAGGACAAAGGATTTAATCCGCATTTTTGTTAATTTTTTGCTTATAACTTGGTAATTTCTGAATATTTTCTCTTAAATTTTTATGACATAATAAGAAAACTACATTACAAAAAGTTGGTAAAATAATAATGACAATAATTTGAAATTTTCTTTATCCTACAGTTTTTTGCTTCTCCTATAAAATTTGACCAATGTGGTTTGAATCCTTTGTCCTGAGCACAGTCGAATTATATACATAGTACATTATGAAAGTAATGCACATGATTTTATTGTGACGCGACTATCCATCGCAGCGCACTCGGATTAGTCAGAAAATGTGGCGTGAGATCTCCCCGTAAAAACGCGCATGGTTTAATTTCGCTGCGAGTTCTGAGAGTGGAAGGACGTGTCTATGTGAAGTGTGTTTTTTGTCTTTGTAACATGGCGAATAAAGGCGGTTCGCTTGAACAGCGGTACGCTATCAAGCTTTGCGAGCGGCTTGGAAAGAATGCTACCGAAAAATTCCAGATGGAAAAATTCAAGAGGCCTTTAAGGATGACTGCATTCCAAGATCACAATCCAGGAGGTAGCGCAAGGAGTTCAAGGAGGGTCGGGAGAAGGTTCTTGAGGAACACCATTCTGGACGCCCACTAAGGCCAGAACCGAAGAAAACGTGACGCACGTGAGCCAAGTTTTGCGTCTGACCGTCGATTGAGCATCCAGCAAATCGTTAACTCCCTTAACTTGTCCACATTTGTGGTACATAGCATTGTGACCGAGAATCTGCAAATGCGAATACAGAAATTCCACATGGTCTTCATCGTAGACAACTTCCTGGCCCGAAGCAGTACCCCAGTGGTTCCCCCCCCCCCAAAGTCCCGATTTAGCTGCCTGTAACTTTTTTTTGTTCCCCCGACTTAAGAGAGAGTTGAAAGGAAAGCATTGAGAGTCTACGGAAAACATCCAAATGCGTGTTACAACGTTCTTGAAAGGCATTCCTGTGGAAGAGTTTTAGGGTACCTTCCAGAGGTGGCAGACACGTCTCCGCAAGTACATCAATGAAGGAGGGGACTATTTCGAAGAATTTTAAGCATTTGTACCGAAAGGATCAAAAAATATATTTTTCCCAGAAAATGTGCATCACATTCATAATGGACCATGTATATATTTATTTTTATTGCTTGATAACGATGATGAGACAGGATGATTTGTTCGGTACTGTTTAATGGAGCATCCTTCTCAAGGGCACTGGAAGCTCTATTAGAAAAATGATGTCTTCAGTTTGCCCTTAATGTTGTCTTTGATTGTGCCACGCATATTTACATTGATATACATACATCTTCAAAATATTCATCAACGGCACCATCATTCTATAGTTTTGTTATCACTTTCAGTCTCTGTTACACATTACAGGACACAAGGTATAAACAAGATAGTAATTCTTAGAAACCATCGGGCTTAGCGAATGTTTGGACATTAAAACTAATAGAGCGCCTGCATACTATTTAGTTTTACTATAGAGTATAAGTAACGAACGACCGGTTTCATGGACTCCTAGTTTTCATCATCAGGTGCTGACCTAATAAAACAAAAATAAATATAACTGTTCTTTTAGATTTAGGGTGAAGGTATAGGGGCAGGTGGGGTCATGTTGGTTTCAGGTGTGGAGTTCTTGAAGTTTGTTTTAAGGGTTATAGCTGTAGTAACAGAGATGAATTGGGGAAATTGTTATAATCAATAGCTGTTTTGGTTGAGTTGTTATTTTTATTGTGTCCAGCACTGTCAAAATCCATTGGTATGTACATATGTGTATGTAATATTATACAATGGTTGTTGAAAGAGTGTTCAGTTTGTATAACATGGTTAGCGAATGTAGGGAAGTAATAAATTCAAAATCATAAAAACTGTTATGATACATCTCTGATAGACCACTTAATAAAAAAACAGAAGACCTGACTATTTAGACGGTTCATTTATCACACCTACAATACTATAGATAAGCCTATTAGATCTTGGAAGAAAATACTTTATAGGTATAGGAGAGATTTCTAGGCAAATAACACAATTATTCCTGGACATAATTCGTCGTGCTTTTTACACAAATAATAAACTTGCCAATTTAGTAGTCAATTATAAATCAAAAATAGACATTGTCAAGAAAAGCGGAGTGTATGAAATGGAATGTTGGGACTGTAAGTATGCATAGGAGAGATGCTTTGGAATTTAAAAACTAAAATTGATGAACATCGACAATGTTTTACAAACAATGACTTTTGAGACCATGATGATCCCACCTACCTTTACTGTAAATCTTTACAAACTTATATATTTGTTTTATTCACCTGATGATGCAAAATCATAGTCCGCGAAACTGCTCAATGTGTTAGTTATACTCTGTAGTAACACTAAACAATATTAATAAATATTATTCATTTCTATGTTACTCATTTTAGAAGTTTGGCACCCATTGGGAATGTCTTATTTTTTGTTAACACGGAGATAACAGCTTGCATGTTTATTACATGCATCTAATCTGTGGGCTAAACTACATGTGGGGTATGCCATGATGATATAAATAAATAGATACTCATTTTATGCTTTTAACCTCTAGCCCGCCGCAATATGGTAAACCTAGGTATGTATTATACGCCATGACAAAACAATTGTAAATCACATAATATTTCAACATTTATTTGATATTTAATTATCTTGTGACATGGATTTTATAATACTGTTGCCAATTGTGTGAAGAATACACACAGTTGATTTCTATACTAGTATACCTATATATAGATATAATAAAACGTAAATAAGTCACCGATATCACCGGTGCGACGTTGGCGCACAGGACACTGTTTTTAGTGATATCACTGATGATACGTTGGTGATAAATTTTGAGGTTGAAATACAAGAATGACCTATATATATCACATCAGAAGCGGAGCAACCAGCAGACTAACTAAATACAATAAACATGCAAATTGTCCTCTCCATGCAAACAAAAAATTAAGACATACAGGATGGGTGGCAAACCTCATCGCTGAATTTAGGATGTAAAATTTTGTGATTATACCTATATAAAGATTGATAGTGATGTCTGTCTTTATGTGCATAAATAGTTATAATTTTAGTAGGTAAATCATCTACAGAAAATTATATTTGCGGAAAAAAGTCATGAATTTAGAATTTAATCAAACTCTGATTCGACAACAGCTTATAATTGATTAATTCAGTGGAACCTCTCATAACGAGCACCTCTCATAGCGAGTAGTTCGCATAACGAGCATAAAAAAAATTGAAAAAATTGCTCCCATAACGAGCGATATTTCGCATAACGAGTTAAATAAAAATAATAGGTAAGTCCCTTTTTCACTACATTCACTTGTGACCTTGTGAACCGGGACTTCCGCGCCAGTACATCAGTCTGTGTTTAGCACTCGCTCCGTTAGCGCCATGTTGAATGTCTAGTAAAACTTTACTAAGGACAGGACTACCATCTTAAATTCAGCAATAAATTATCTCATCCATCAAATTTTTAGTGAGCCTCCTGTTCAACTCGCTTGCCCAAGCCTTGAAATTCTTTCACAGATTTAACAATTATATCTCTATATATTGATAGTTAATCGGACTACATCAGAGAACAGATAGAACTCTTTTAACATAACGTCGTTGCATATTCAAAAAGAGACATGTGCACACATTTTTATTTAGGCATACTCTTTTAAAACTGTTCATTAAGGCATTAAAATTGTAGTTTGGACTTTTTATTGACATGTGATATTATTCTTTAAGTATTGAATTTTAATATTTGATACTAAGAATCACTTTATAAAATGGTTATGATGTCATTATAAGCAGTTTAATCTGGTAATGTCAAAATGTTTATGAATTCACATGTTCCTTTTTGAATATGCAACGACGATAAATTAAATGTTTTGCGGAGGTGCGTGCTGCAAATTATTTCACTAAGCACTCCTGTCATAAATGTCTATATTTTTTTAAGGCATAATGAGAATGTTATCTACATTCATATATTCTATGTATCATTATAATCCTTTGGAAGAAATAACTTATTATTATAAAAATACTAGGTGCTGGTTTTCTTTGATCCATGTTGTTATTATTTCAGAGTATTTGTAAAAGTAAATTAAATGAAGAATATTCTTAAGGTTTGCTTACTTGTTTTTTACATGTAAACAGTCTGCTGGCTACCCCATTTATGTAGATAGGTATAACTATAGAAATGTAATTTATTAAATTAATTGTTGTTTTTATATTTCAGGTACTGATTTGTCCAATTGTGAAGTAGACAATGAGGATAACATTAACCCGTCCAATATCAATATCAGTGATGTCAGTAAGTTCACTGTTCACTCTACTTGTTATTATTACTTTTAAATTAAATATTATTATAAATAGCACATTTCACATACAAACACATCAACAAGATATTTACTTATTTCTGTTTATACCTGAAATTACACATGACTAATATAATAAATACCTTGTCATACAAATGGATTTTCATAAAGATGGTTGAAATGAAGAATTCCAAATTTTGAACTACACTTATGTGTAATAATGTAAAATACCAATTTTTTCACAAGATATAACTAGGTTATTTTTTAGTACAAACTATACGTTTCAATGTTGGGGATGGTTTATTTTGAGTAGGATGATTTTTTTTTAGAAAAAGAATGTGTTCACAAAACCTTTTGTATACCTAGTGTCTCAAATAAAAGAGATTATCTATTCATACTATCATACTTACATACATGTTAGCAAAAAGTTTAGTTACTCCACTCAGAATTACACAGAAAAAACACAAACATTATTTATAATAATAATAAATTTATATCAAAAATTTATAAAAGAAAAAATCTGCAGAAATTCTTTAAAAAAGTAAAAAAAATTGAAAACTCAAACACCTAAGGGTTATGAAGGGTCAAATTTTACCCAAATAAAGGGGTCCACGGTTCGATCCTATAACTTTTTTTAAAAAAAAATATGTTCTAAGGTGCCACCATGATTTGTCCATTAAGTTAACATATTTTTATTGTTTGCAGTTGAGGTTATTAAAACAACAGATCCAAGTTTTGAAGCAGAAGTGCAGCAGTGTGAGTCGGACATGTTTAGTGGAGGAGGCCCTCTGACTGGGCCCTCTGCCCCCACACAGCCCCCCTCTACCTATAAGAAGAAGAATGCTTACGTTAAGATTGTTGAACAGCCTGCCTCTAAAGCACTCAGGTACCACTTAGTTGTATATTATACTCTTTATGAGAAAGTCCAAAATGATCTCTGAGAAAAGCTTCAAAGAATTATGAATAGATAGCTCTATGACAGATGTTTGTGTCACAGTATTATAATATATTGATATTGAATTCCCTATTTAAGGAAAATATGTTTTTTATACATAAATTCAAATATTTAACATGAGCTCTCTTTATTATATGAAGATTTTGCGATTCATACTTAATAACATAATGGGATATATTATATTTTCTTACATTCAGTATAGTGGCGCAGTAATCTCTAACTACAAATCACTGCTACAAGCTATCATGAAGATACCAAAGTAATGAAAAGTGTTATTCTATTATATTGTTTTAATAATGATATATAGTACTCTATTAATCATGATCCTGTAGTTTACTAAATTGTACTATAATGTCAGAAACGTATTGAATTAGCAGTATTTTTTTAGACATATTTTTCTTTTTTTTTTAATTATTTAGATTAGGTGGTTAAATATTATTCCCATTCATGCATATGCCATTTTGCAGCAGCTAGAAAGTGTCAAGCATCATTATAATAAATTCTATATGTACCTACTGACAATACATTCATATTTCATTTTCATTCTATGTTTTTCTCACACAATACTCCTTCAATATGAGTTCGTCGGTAGCCTGGAGGTAGAGTCTCGGCCTCTTGAACAAGGGGTCGGCGGTTCGATCCCAGGTGCCGGCAAACTCCCCTTTCACGACACAAGCTTTTAGCTTACTGTGGAAGGTGTATAAGGTTGTATTTGGGTTTATAACAAAACCCAGATATATCTTTTTAAAAAAGAAAAAAAAAAAGAAAAAAAAAAAATCTCTCTTTTACTTAATTAAGTATTATTTCACTATACCTGTATACATATAATCAAGTATCAGAAGTGCATTGTGGAATACTCCTTTAAAAACATTAAAAAAAGAAACAAAAAAACTGTTCATTATACAATAATTTACTTTCATTTCCATTTTGTTTCTATTGACTGACCAAATTTATTGTCAAAGGTAAAAATAAATTATTTTAGATAAAATCTATAAATTTATTATTTTGGTTGTTTGTTTCTAGTAATATTTGTTATTGTTTCAGATTCAGATATGAGTGCGAGGGTAGGTCTGCAGGCTCGATACCCGGAGCCCATAGTACTCCTGAAAATAAGACATACCCCACCATAGAAATAGTTGGATATAGAGGAAGAGCCGTATGTGTTGTGTCCTGTGTTACTAAAGATATACCTTACAGGTAATATTCCCTCAATTTATAAGTTTAAAAGTCACATTCATATCTTATCAATATATATATTTATGTATGTTTTTTATTCATTACAGAAGTTTCATTCAATGATTACAAAAAAGTATTAAAGTAAACAAAATTAGTTTGTTAACTTGATTCACTGTGCTGGTGTTTTTAGATTGATAATATCCTAACAATACAAAAGAAAAGTCTCTCACGAGAATAAATCACATAGTAGAAGAAAACATTTGTTTTTTTTTAATTTCGAAAATTAGTTTGTTTGTAACAGTTACTCTATTCATTATTATGTTAAATAATAACACTTTTTTCTTTTATTTATTTAAATGAAAGAGGTGGAGTTTTATTGAGATGATCTATTTTTTTCAGAGCTCATCCACACAATTTAGTTGGCAAAGATTGCAAAAAAGGAGTTTGCACGGTAGAAATAAATTCAGACAGTATGTGTTTCTCATTTAGTAATTTAGGAATTCAATGTGTAAAGAAAAAAGATATAGAAGAAGCATTACGGGTGAGAGAAGATATACGAGTAGACCCATACAAAGGTAAAAAAATATATTCAATTATATACCTACTAAATCTCTTAACAAATAAAGTTTAACAAATCTGAAAAAGCACATTGTTATAATTGACTCTCTGTTTGCTCCCAGAAGGAGCATCAAATGAGAATTAAGTTGAGTTTTATAATTAAAAGCATTTTCTAAAATACACTTTATAATTAATTTGAAAATAAATGATACCTTGTATTTTCCACTAAAATAATTTTGTTTAGTTATAAAGTTTTCAGAACCACTTGTTATAACTAAATAAAGTTATTTTAGTGGAGAACACAAAGTTTCTTTTATTTTTAAATTAATAATAAATATGGAATTCCACAGTGTTAATCACGAAACATTAAAAAAATTACACTTTATAATATAAACTATAGGAACTATTAATCCTCATGCCGTGCCAAGTGGGGTAGGCAGAGAAATGAAATGCCAAATAGATTATCTTTACACACATCCTTCGCTCCCTCCACATTTTTCAATTTGTCATGCACACACATTGGTTCCTCTTACTCAACACACGGCCACCCTTGAGAATTTGATCCACGTGATCAAGACACGTGATTCTCGGACGCCCGTGCTTCCTCACACCCTTTCTTTCATACAAGTATATCCTCTTTGTCATTCTTATCTCGTTCATTCGTTCAACATTTCCAAACCACCATAGCTTATTCATACGTAGGTATTCTGTCCACAACGCTCTTCTTTTGTCCGCTCATTCTTCTAATATTCTCATTCTTCACTCTATCACGCATCGTTTTACGAACCAATATAATATAAAACAATATCTTAAACAAACAGTATTTACACAAGCTTATTATTAATTGCGAAAAATCAAGCTATTGATGTGAGTGCATGAAAACAACACATAATTAATATCGCTGTACCAGTGCAATACTAGAACATTTCAAAATGACATGTTTTGAGAAAATCAATGTTAAAGTTTTAGGTCAACTATTATACTGTAATAATAATATATTATTACACAATGGAAACACTACAATGACTTCAGTTTTAAGAGTAACTAATTAACTATCAAAATACACTGTTTTCTTTTGTATCTATATTGTTTTTTTAAAGAAAATGCTCAAAAAACATCATCACTTAGAAATGTTACAGTATTGCACAGAATGTTGGCACTAAATGTCAAACAGTTTGGTGGATATGTTACTGTTTTTTTGGAATGTTTCATTATTGCACTAGACAATTTGATTTTATTGCAGTTCTATCTTTGGACTGTAATGAAAAAAATGTATATTATATGAAATTTTGGATGAAATAATATTTTTTTCCACTGATTTTAAAGTTAATTTATATTTTTGTGACTAATTGCCAAACAAGGCAATCAAAAATTATAATTTTTTTCTTGTTTTATAAATTATTGTAGTATTACCATCTTCTTTAAAGACTTGAATTGTATTTATGCTTGTTTTGTAAAACTCCATATTAATGAATAAAACCAAATAATTTTGATAGTTTTACTATTTAACTTTTTATTCGTTACCAAGGTTTCGACGTCTTTTTCAAACTTTAAAGATATTCGTCAACTGCTGGACATGAACCTCCCCTAAGATTTCCAGTCTCATCTGTTATTATCCGGCATGGCATGTTTTACAGTAATTAGCAGGCAATAATTATTAATGGGTTTCTTTGCAGTGGATGAAAGGTTTTGAGTCAGAAATAAACAGTAGATTTGTCAAATATAATTTAATTAATAATAAGAAGAAAGAGAGATAAAAACTAAAGTAAATAAAAAATTAATCATAATATTATTCTGATGAATCATTTGTAGGCAAATTTTCAAAAAAATAATGAAAAGCGGGCGGAATCGCTTTTGATGAGCAAAGTGACAATAAATCATTTTTTTTTGTGATATTCACCCCAGGTGGATGTGAATATGCCTGAGGTAAATTTATTGAAATGCGATTCCTCGAAGCACGTTTGGTGAAATCAAATTCTTTTGTTTCACCAGTGTATGAATATTTGTAGAAAAGCGAGCTTGGAGATTCCGCAGTAACAAAAAAAGTTTTGATATCAGCCCATTTGATTTTCTCTGGAGCCGATCCACTAAGGTTGCCAAAATATTTAGCCACAACACTCCAATCATACACGTCACCAGATTGCATGTTGTGGACCTTGTATGGTTTAGAGCAGGCTAGTTGCACCACTGTGCTCACTTGCTCTGGTGTGAATATGGGTGCACTTTTGATGGCCTTCTGCAGTTTTCTTTCAATGCAGGAATGCATCGCATCTGCTGCATTTTGGGTGTGTCCGATTATTAAATAATTGTGCCTTATCGACTTAATCCCAATGTGCTTAATAGCATAAATGTACATCGAGATTAAAAATTTATTTTTGTTTTGAGCGGTGCAATTGTCAGAATAAAAAACGACATCTTTACCGATACACTCATCTTTTAAAAATTTAAAAATAAAGGAAGCCATTTCATTAGCTCCGCGCTTGGCTATCGCTTCATGCCACAAAAAACAATGGCCTTCATTTGCTCTCATATTAGCAATAGTAAAATTGAAGCAATTAAGTTTTTTTTTATAAAAAAAGACAGCTTCTCTCCCTTTTGGAAGCTGCACTACTGCCTGCAAATCAAAGGCGGCGACAACTTTGTTGTCACCACTATTTTGTTTGTCTGTCTCCATCTCCTTTCTAGCAAGTTTTTTCTCTTCTTCATGAATTGACATTTTGCATGCCAATCTAGCCTTCTCGTTGTCATCAGCATTATTATAATTGTAGCATAACAAGCACTTGTCTTTAATAGGTGTGTGAAACCCAATATTAAATTGTGTATTAAAAACTTCGACGTACTTGTGCTTCTTAGCAGTAGGTTTATTGTTTTCCTTACAATGTTTTTCATAAAGACGATACATCTCACTTTGATCTAAATCTCCGCAAATAAACTCCCTTTTATTATCTGCTCTACAATAGTGGGACTCGATACGTGGGAAAGAATTAATATGCTCACGTATACCTGTAATAATATCTTCGCTTACTTTAGGCTGTCTTTGGTGTTTGCCTCTTTTATCTTCTTCCACTATGCCCAATGAGGATGATTTTCGTTTTACTGTTGTAATGAAAGTTTTGCCAATACAAAATGTCTCGCAGAACATCTTTTGACACACTTTAATTTTTTTTGACTCTAAAATAAAATTGTAACAATAATTTGCTGTCCTGTTTGAGTTGTGCTTTTTATAAACATATTTCGGAGTGATTTCCTCTATTAATCGAGCAATATAGTCCCTTTTTCTTGTAACATCTGGTAATGCAAAGAATTGATTAAATAATTCTTGCCTCTCCTTCTGATTAATATTAGTGCTGCATTTCAGTTTGCAGCTTGTCCCACATCCTTGTTTAATGTCCTTTTTCTGGACAACTTTTCCTGTGATGGTGGTGTAGGCTTCACCTTTGTTGACTTTTTGTTTTTTTATAGCTCTTGCCCAGTGATCAGGATTTCGAATCCGCTTTCTACTTCCACTAGATGAGCCTTGAGTAACCACGTCATTGACAATGATTTCCTAAAACAACAAAAGATTGTTATATTTTTGTTCAGAACTGATATCAACAAAATAAAGGTTATTTTTGTTACCTGAATTATTTCTTCTTCGTTACTCCCACACGGTGGAGAATGCGAAACTACATCATTGATATTGACTTCCTAAAACAACAAAAGATTGTTATACTCTTGTTCAGAACTGATATCAACAAAATATAGGTTATTTTTGTTACCTGAATTATTTCTTCTTCGTTACTCCCACACGGTGGAGAATGCGAAACTACATCATTGATATTGACTTCCTAAAACAACAAAAGATTGTTATATTCTTGTTCAGAACTGATATCAATAAAATATAGGTTGTTTGTTACCTGAATTATTTCCTCTCCGTTACTTCCACACGGTGGAGAATGCGAAACTTCATCATTGACAATGATTTCCTAAAACAACAAAAGATTGTTATATTTTTGTTCAGAACTGATATCAACAAAATATAGGTTATGTTTGTTACCTGAATTATTTCTCCTTCGTTACTTCCACAAAGTGGAGAATGCGAAACTTCATCATTGACAATGATTTCCTAAAACAACAAAAGATTGTTATATTTTTGTTCAGAACTGATATCAACAAAATATAGGTTATTTTGTTACCTGAATTATTTCTTCTTCGTTACTCCCACACGGTGGAGAATGCGAAACAACATCATTGATATTGACTTCCTAAAACAACAAAAGATTGTTATATTTTTGTTCAGAACTGATATCAACAAAATATAGGTTATGTTTGTTACCTGAATTATTTCTCTTTCGTTACTTCCACACGGTGGAGAATGCGAAACTTCATCATTGACAATGATTTCCTAAAACAACAAAAGATTGTTATACTCTTGTTCAGAACTGATATCAACAAAACATAAGTTATTTTTGTTACCTGAATTATTTCTCCTTCGTCACTTCCACACGGTGGAGACTGTAAAACTACATCATTGACAATGATTTCCTAAAATAATAACACATTGTTATATTCTTGTTTAGATCTCATATCACAAAACACTGATTCCATAAACGGTTTAATTGAAAATTTTCTACACTCACATTAACCTTGATGCACGGCTTTTTCTTTTGTGACAAAATCTCCAACATCTTTCTTCCTCTACCAACTTTTAATTTTTGTATATAGTTTTCCATTTTGCTCAGCAAGTAAACGTTTTTTAATTGATATTCAATTCGCGACAAAACCACAACGGAAAACATTCAATAATGGCGGGCCGACGAGTATAAACATGCCATTGACATTTGTTCAACAGTGTTGCCAAGTAAAGAAATATTTTTAGACGTTTTCACAAACATACTACATAATACTTCGAAATCATGACGAAAGGAAACAAAAAAATGTGTTTGTTACTTAATTTTTTTTTCAAAAATAAAAATATAAAAGATATTTTTTCATCAATTACAAGATATTAATGTTTTATTTGATATTTTTTTAAACCATGATTCGCCGCAACTAGATAATACTATAACAGTATGACAACATTAATGAATAATAAACTTTGTAGTTGTCATATGTAATTATTGGTGTTTACCAATTTTACCATAGATATCGATTTCTGCCGTGCAATAGTGAATCATTTTGCGATGTTTCGGTATTGCTCTGTAATGTTTCACTGTTGCATCAAGGAGTACTGTAACATTTGTTGATGTTATGTTATTACTCTGACAATATGGCTCAAATAAGTTTGTGCAGTACAGAAATATATACCAATTTTAGGGGATATACAATAAATTTGTAGATGTTTTAGTATTGCATTGAAACGTCTTGTCTTGCTGAATCCAATGGTGTATGTAACTCAAAACCCCTAAATTTTGAGATGTTATAGTATTGCACTGGTACAGCGATATATGATATAGTTGATATTGAAGTAGGTATTAAATATATTTTTCAGGTGGATTTACTCATCGTAACCAGCCAGCAGGAATAGATCTGAATGCAGTACGTTTATGTTTTCAAGTATTCCTGGAAGGATCAGAGAGAGGCAAGTTTACTCTGGCTCTCGCTCCTGTTGTTTCAGATATCATATATGATAAAAAAGCTATGAGTGATCTGGTCATATGCAAGCTGAGTCATTGTACAGCTTCTGTGGCTGGTGGACAAGAAGTTATATTATTATGTGAAAAGGTCAATCGTTTTTCTTATAGAAACAGAATTTCTCTATACTCACACTTGTGTTCACTTTTATGAGCTAGACAATTATAATGTTGCAGGTTGCCAAAGAGGATATAACTATAAGGTTTTTTGAAGTAATAGATGGTCAAGTTGTGTGGGAGGAGAATGGAGATTTTCAGCATGCCAATGTTCATAAACAAGTCGCTATAGCATTTAGAACACCTAAATATAAAACAATAGATGTAGATCAACCAGTTAAGGTAAACTACTTTCATTTATCTGAAAAGATCAACTATAATATAGAATTACTGTTGTTACTTGCGTTTAATAGTTAATAGATTGCAATACACACATACAGTTTTAGCCCATTCATATATATGTATGTATGTCTTTAATGGACTTGTCTAAAAATATCTTCTCTAATGTTCATAAAACTTCACATGTAAGGCAATTAACTTCTACAATTCAGCAATGAAACATGCCACCTATCCTTAAGGTCTTTTATTGGTACAGAGAAGACAATCTGTGTGTGTTACTTGTACTTAGTCCATAGAGTATAATAATATTATATTAAAATAGAGTAGCAACTCTTATCAATTTTTTAGACATGCGTTTGCAGCGCTCCGCAGGGCTTTGGCGTCGATTCTACGTACTAATACCACACGCATGCGCATATCCAAGCTTACCGGATATCCTGTTGTACTACGTACGTATACCCACGATATTCAAATTTGTCCCAGCTTGCGAACATAAATAATATCAAAAAATCACTTACTCTAGTTCGACAACAAAGATTCTTATTTTAATATGACATTTTTTATTTAGATCTAAATGTTATACCAAAACATGAATCTCTTTATTGCAGAAATAGATTAAGCCGTTTTAGAAATTATAAATATTTACAAGCCGCGAACAAAATTGAATACTGAGGTAAATTTCTTATAAATAATAATATTGCAGACTTTCTGCAATATTATTATTTATAAGAGGACTTGAGTCATTTCTTTAAATTAGCTAAATACTTATTAAGGTTTATCAATGAAACAGTAAATAAATAAAAGAAATATTTATTTTTCCAGTATACAATATTTGCTCCTATAAAATTTGATTTATGGAACGGCACCAACTATATGTTAGTAAATTTAACAACATTGATTGCAAGCATATCATTAATAAAATAGTGTTCAATATAAAGCTTAAAAAGATCGCACAAAACCACAATAAAATATATGTCCTAGTAGAACTGAGTGAATTTTATATCAAGTGTCCAAATATTGCATTAACTTTTAATAACCGCTTTCAAAGATGTTGGAAACAAAAACGCGTCCATCACACAATTTCATAACATTGAACATAATTTCATTAATATACAATGTTCAATGTAAAGCATCCAAATATCACACAAAAACATATTAAATATATGTCCAAGCAGAACTAATTCACTAAATTTCATATCAGGCGTGCTTTAAAAGAATGTCGAAAACAAAAACAACAACACGACAAACCGCTTGATTACAAATGGCGGCAACCACAAACAGACCACAGAAACAGTATGGCGTCTACGGCTAGTTCCAATAAATGCCGCTTGGCAAGTATTGGCACGAACATCAAACGTGAAACTGTCAAAATGTTAGAATGTATAGAAGTTGCACTACCCTGACTTAGTCCGCTGGTTACCCTAATTATGGGATACGGCGTAATAATATAGTAAATAATAGTATTATAAAGCTTGTTATTCCATATTCCATCTATTCACACTTTCTTTTTCATTCTTCTAAATTCAAAAAAATTATGACCCAAAATCTCATTAATTTTATATCAATTATACCGTTCTTCTTACCTATTCTACCCAGACCTATAAATTTGAATTCTCTCTCGAAGTGTGGAATGCAGGGAACAAATCATAAATAAACAAAACTAATCGCATGGGCATAAATAATTCAGTGATATTTGAGCGAGATTAATATCTAAGTATGTCTCAATATCGTACAATCATTCTCTACAACATAGTATGCTTGTTTACCCAGAATACCTTGTTTTACCAGAACAAACATACCTAATCTCAAATTCTTCTGTCAGCAAAGTTTTAAAATTATTTAATGATTTGAATGTTCATGATAATATTTTCAACACAATAGGTATACAATGACTTTATGCCAGGATAGTGCTTTTTTTAATTTTGTGAAAACTAGACTAACGAATACATGACATTACTATAGAAAACTAGTCACTTTGAGTGCCTGTATGTATTAAATCCATAAACAATGTTATATTAACTTTTCGAAAAGTAGATGGGTACTTGAGTATAAGTATTTATATTTGCCTAATATTTTTTTACATAATTTTTTAAATATTTTTGCCTTACATTTTGCCGTTAATAATAGTACCAAATACATAGAATATATTCCAATATTGGCTTATGAGGTATTTCAACCTCTACTACTGCTACTGTTACACCTATATCAACAAGGCGGGCAAATCCATACATATACAATTATTATACCATCACTGTAGCATACATACAATAAACAACATGCAAACTGTCTTCTCCATGCCTGCTGATAATAATGTAAAGTGTAATAAAACTATTTTTTATCTTCGTTTATTTCATTTGAATATAGAATGAACCTTTTACTATAGTATGTATAATGCGTGTATTGAACTTATACATTAAAGATGAATCCATGCAGGTACAATGATTATTATTTTATGTGTATTTTCAGGTTTTCATTCAACTTCGTAGACCTTCGGACAACGCTTGCAGTGATGCTCTACCTTTTGAACTTCTTCCATTAGATTCAGGTAGGACAAGTTTTCTAGCAAGGCGAAGAAAAACTGATTTCAGCCTTCTTAATCAAATCATCGCAACAAATGTTACAAATAAAGTAAAACACATCCCACAAAGCAGTGTGGAGTCAGAGTGTTCTGTGACATTGTCTGTGGATGGGAATAATAACAGGCGTAGAGAGGATGCTAAGTGTAGCTTGATGAACCACACCACTGTGGATCTTACTACTCCATCAGAGGAAATGCCTAAAATAGAGATGGAAATTATTGAGAATGGCATGGACGATCATTCCTCAATTGAAACTCATGATAAGAATTTAAATGAGCTTCTAGATCAAGTCGCTGAATTGGATGAAATATACTCTGAAAACCAGACCAGGCTTAATAATATGTCAGCTCCTGATAATTTTGATTCCCAAGGCATCAGTATGGATTTAGACGACTTTGATGACAGAAAAACTTACAGTAGTCTTCAGTTGGCATTTAGAAACCCTGTCCCAATCAGTGAACCAGATATATCTTACCAAGATGTGGTCACACACAAAGGTCCCATCATAGATCTCTCTCAGTTAAAACGGGACACAGAAGAAAAGTTACCTCCATTACCCCCAAAGCGTATTCGCAAGACTCCATCAATGGAGGTATTGCGTCCTAAGTCTCAAACCACAATCATTACAAGTGTGGAGCATATTATTAGACCGGGACAACCAATTCCTTTATCTAGGTCTCCTTCTCAATCTCAACAATTATTGAATAAAAATGTAACACATTCTTCAGATTGCTTACCTTCTGACCTTCCATCTGCACCTTCCAAAAAGCGGTCATTCTTATCTCGAATATTTAACAGAAAGAGTAAAGAGAAGTCTCCAGCGCGTGAATCATCAAATAGAAAGCCTGTCACTAGAAGTGCCAGTAGTGTATCTGGCCAGAGACCATCCAAATTCAAACAAGATGTGTCTCACACATCTCTCAAAGGCTCTTCGGGAAATCTTTCCCTGGGCACATCCCTCCGCTATACAGACAGTATTACCCATATCTCCCTCCATGGAGACAACAATGATTCTTCAGTATCTCTGAATAACACACGTGCCCCACTGCCTCCTGCAGATGGTGACACTATCCTTGTTGCTGAGAATGTATTGGCCATCGATGCCTCAGCTTTGAAAAAGATTCAGGACAATTTGGATTTGACAGAAGCTGAGCACTACGCTTTGTATATGGCACTGGCTCCTCATGCTACAGTCTCAGAGTTTGACGAGTTGAGTTGTTACTATTCCCCAGTGGAAGGGGGAAAATATCCTTTGACCTCTCCTAAGAATCAAGACACTGCAATATAAACTACTATCCCCTAAAAATTGTTTATTCATCTCTCTCATACCAGGATTGTTAGGTCTTATTAAACATTATGTACAATATTATGACATATTACAGATGATACATTGTGTGTTATCATTGTTCATCTCCACGAGTATGCCTACTGTTTGAGTGATGACTTAATATAGGTATTTTATTTCTGTTTATATATATCATCTAAATTTTATTGCCTGTTATTTATATTTTATATTTTTATGTTATAGAAAAATCTAAAAGAAAACGACCAAATTTTAATGGCGAGTCCAATGTAAATCTCCTAAAACAATTGCAGGCGCCTGTACATGATATTGCCAGTAAGTGTTTAGAAATACTTTACCTATATGGGCTATTCATTTACTCTGTGGTGGAGGATAATTACATATATTTTGGAAATATAATTAAATCAGATATAATAATACATTTGCATAATTGATAAGTTATTTTCAAAGTGAATTTATTTTATCCAATAAGTAATAATAATTATCAGGTATATATTTAAATTCCCATCAAAATGACACTAAGGGTGATTTTATCAGGTGTGGGTGTAATTTATGTTGTGAGTGAATGAATGAGTTACAAGTCTAATGAGACATTATAACGAGACAAATTATCTTTTCTCAAAAAGAGACATCACAAAAATAACTAGTTATAATGTGAGCATTTAATTTAATTAATATTATTCAGTTAGAGTTATAGATAGTCACAAACATTGTCAGAGAAAGAACAAGACATAATATCATCTGAAGAGCATTAGCTATAGTATATATTATTGGGAATATGTTTTCCATCACTTTGATATGCTAAACATACCTACCTAGATTTAATGTTTCTTATAAACATACAAGTATAATGATTGCAATAAAATATATTTTACAGTACAATTACAAATTATGTATCATATACTAACACATATCACACATTATTTATATAATATAAATGTATATAAAATATTTATGACTGAAAATAATATTATTATTCTATTACTGTGTAAGTAACACATTAAGGCCATGCAATTATTTAATGCATTACATTTATAGCAACTTTTATATATTTTATTTGCCCTTTAAGTTAGCCAAAAGCAAACTATAAAATGGATTAGATTTTTTATTGATAATTTTTGAAATATTATTCAGAAAACAGTTGTTGAAATTTTATAAATATTCTGTCTTGGTTTACACTTCATTTATATGTATTATAGGAAATATAAAACATAAACATAAGTAAAGACTAAAACATGTACTTAATAAAATTGTGACCAGTATTAGTCCAAGTAGTAATAACAGTCCGGTGGTGATAGCTAAAACTTAACACTATATATAGTATAAAGTAATTATCATATTATTTAGATAATTGTAATATCCCAGTGAATAAGCAACTGTATCATTTATTTTGGCGTATTAATACATTTATATGAGTTAATTTTACTTTAAAGTCACCAGTGACTGTACATATAACTTTTTTTAGAAAACATACTTATGATGTGAAGCTTAATTCTCAATTGATTATTTTATTTAATCATGTCCTAGACCTATTAATGAAATTGAAAAAGGATTAGCTGTATATAATGTTATACATACCTGTACTTGTGTAGCTATGTGGTCATCAACAATTTCACTAATAAAACACATCCGGGCTTTATTATAAGAAAATGTTTCTTATTTATACTGTATTAGTGCAATATTTAACGGTGCTCTCTGTTTATTTACCTAATAAGATTATATATTAAATATTATAATGACTTTTACAACTTTTGATATTATGTTATACAAGTTTTATACTTTTATTCTAGTCATTTCTATTAAATAGTTCAATTATTTAGAGAATTTTTTGATGTTTATTGTGAATTAAATGATTTTATTGAATGGAAACCTACCATATTTGTTATTTATATTATTATTGTGCTTGCATAAAATAAATCTTGATAAAACTACAATTTTCTTTTGTGGTACGACTTCCCTTACTTTAGCAGGTTATTGAAATATTTTTAATCACAAGGTACTCTATACATATGTTACATTTTTATTTAAGTTTGTATTTAGCATGTTAATTGTGGTAAATACTTAATTTTGTCAGCCGACTGTACTTGTTGAAAATTCTTGTTAAGTTAATAAAAATTAAACACCTATATTCAGTACTTTGATATAAACCCAAATACAACTTTGTACACCTTTCACACTAAGCTAAAAGCTTGAATTGTGAAAGGGAAATTATTAATCAAGATAATTATTAAGTAATTTTACATTAGCTAATTAATAATGAGAGTGGAGGCACTTGAAAGCTGGCTAGCGATTAATGAAGTCACTTTGGTGGTACTAAATATACTTAAATGTTTTATTTTTATTAATTTAATAGAAATATTTTGAAGCATGCATTTTTAATTGCAAACTACAGATATATATTTATGACCTCATCAAAATTCTGATAATTATTGATTTTAAATTACACTCGCAGCTGGACTATCCATATAATATAAATAGATATTAATGCCGTTTGCACACCTCCGCGGCGGAATCGAGAAAGCGGCTCCGCTTAACCCTTTCGAATCCACAGCCGTGACATACACGTGTGACATTTCCTTACCTTAGACATCCACACCTGTGATATATCGTTTTTGATTTTTCGACACTCCCAGAGACATCTGTGTTGGATTTTTAAAATTTAAATCTGTACCGATATATACCTACATTCATCCTTTATCCATTCCTGTGAAGTCGGTAAAGATGTACCTACGAATTTCGTCACAATGACGATTTATAAAAGTACTGACAGCGTACATGCCGGAAATCAGTCGCCGTTCATTACCATTATAGTACGTTCGCGCGAATTGTATCATACGCGTGGCATTTTTGATACTCAATCAGTTACATTGTTTATATTATTTATTTTGTCACTTTTGTTACTGTGGATTGGTTTAATTTAATTATTTAACCTATATTTATGTTCAATTGATGTTATTGCTTATTTTATATTTTATTTTGACAATTGACAAAATTTGAATACTACTTAGTAGTCCCTACAGAAGTGTAAACATTTTTTTGATTACGAAATTTATGAACAGTTTTGATTATTTTTATTCTCAGTGAAGTTTTGAAAAATAACTGTGTATAAAACAAAGTAAAAAAATAAAATAAAATAAAAAACTGTGTGCAGTACACTGAAAAAAAATCAATCGACCGTTGTTTTCATGAACAGACTGTAAACTATCTTTGTTATGTATGACGCAGGCTAGGCGAGGACACTTGAGGTTCAAATATCCCGTGTTATGGGAGTGCGTTGAGATTTTAATGACTTATTTGTTTACATGATGCTAGTAGAAGGATGAAGGAGCTCAAATAACCCGCCAATGTGACTATGATATGCAATTTTATATTAAATAAAGTATATTGAAACTAAAAAAGTGGATTATAAATATCACGCGGTATTGAGGGCACGATTCCAATCGGGAGGGCTCGGAAATCAAAAGGTTAAATCTGTCAGTTTGTGTGCGTCGTACGCAAGAGCGAGATGGCATGCTCAAATACATACTGTTTTCTATACATCTATCTCTTTCTAGCACCGTTTCGCCATAGATTACGAAATATGCATTCACATCTCCGCCGGTTTTTTCGCAGGTCTCTGATGTTTCGCTTTTGTATTTGTACAATTTGACAGATTTTTGGAGCGAAACCATGACCAAACGTCGAAATAGCGTGGGTCTGCGGTTAAGTGAAGTAAGATTCTCTCTATCTATATCATCATGAAATTTCCCACATATGGGGCAGTCACTAATAAACATAATAGTCGTCCACTCCGTGCCAATATCCACATGCCGTTATTCTACTGATTACTACACTATCTATACCATCACGGCATCTCTCACAAGTTTATTACATGCAGTTGGTCTACTGATTATCCCACTTTATCTATCTATACCATCACGATTTTCCCACAAGTTTATTACATGCAGTTGGTCTACTGACTATCCCACTTTATCTATCTATACCATCAAGGCTTTCCCACAAATTTATTACATGCAGTTGGTCTACTGACTATCCCACTTTATCTATCTATACCATCACGGCTTTCCCACAAGTTTATTACATGCAGTTTGTCTACTGACTATCCCACTTTATCTATCTATACCATCACGATTTTCCCACAAATTTATTACATGCAGTTGGTCTACTGACTATCCCACTTTATCTATCTATACCATCACGGCTTTCCCACAAGTTTATTACATGCAGTTTGTCTACTGACTATCCCACTTTATCTATCTATACCATCACGATTTTCCCACAAGTTTATTACATGCAGTTGGTCTACTGACTATCCCACTTTATCTATCTATACCATCAAGGCTTTCCCACAAATTTATTACATGCAGTTGGTCTACTGACTATCCCACTTTATCTATCTATACCATCACGGCTTTCCCACAAGTTTATTACATGCAGTTTGTCTACTGACTATCCCACTTTATCTATCTATACCATCACGGCTTTCCCACAAGTTTATTACATGCATTTGGTCTACTGACTATCCCACTTTATCTATCTATACCATCACGGCTTTCCCACAAGTTTATTACATGCATTTGGTCTACTGACTATCCCACTTTATCTATCTATACCATCACGGCTTTCCCACAAGTTTATTACATGCAGTTTGTCTACTGACTATCCCACTTTATCTATCTATACCATCACGGCTTTCCCACAAGTTTATTACATGCATTTGGTCTACTGACTATCCCACTTTATCTATCTATACCATCACGGCTTTCCCACAAGTTTATTACATGCATTTGGTCTACTGACTATCCCACTTTATCTATCTATACCATCACGGCTTTCCCACAAGTTTATTACATGTAGTTGGTCTACTGACTATCCCACTTTATCTATCTATACCTTCACGGCTTTCCCACAAGTTTATTACATGCATTTGGTCTACTGACTATCCCACTTTAATCTATCTATACCATCACGGCTTTCCCACAAGTTTATAACATGCATTTGGTCTACTGACTACCCCACTTTATCTATCTATTCCATCACGGCTTTCCCACAAGTTTATTACATAGTCATCAACTGCATCTAATAAACTTGTGGGAAAGCCGTGATGGTATAGATAGATAAAGTGGGGTAGTCAGTAGATCAACTGCATGTAATAAATTTGTGGGAAAGCCGTGATGGTATAGATAGATAAAGTGGGATAGTCAGTTGACCAACTGCATGTAATAAACTTGTAGGAAAGCCGTGCTGGTATAGATAGATTATAGTTCAATATTTTGTATTCGACCAATATCGGATAGTTACTATGGAATATGAAATTTAGTTCCACTAATTTCACACTACTGCGTACCTAATAGTGTTTATTCGGTATCACGATTTCGCTGTTCGCGTTCCTCGCAAGTGTACTAGCTGAAAGCGGTTTCGTTACTACCATTCCGCTCAGCGGTTTCGCATTCGCTATTTCGCGGCGGAGGTGTGCTAAAGCCCTTAATAGAATAAAATATTATTTAGAGTAACAAGTTACCGCATTTTGGGCTGGCACTGAATGCATTAACAATGTAGATATTAATGTATTAACAAATAATACAAACTGCTATAATACAACTAAAACCTTTTTACTAGTTATATCACAATATTTGAAAATTGAAGCAGTTCGCACAGTAACTTCTTTCTTAATCTGCTTTTTACTAAACTGTGACACTACTAACACTAAAATTAGAAACGTTTCTAATAAGAAACAATGAAATGCTTATTTTCGAATAGAGCATTGTTTTTTCATCTCAGCACAACTCAAAAAACCAGAGAAATATAATGTCATGCCAGTAACAGTTGCAGTTAATGAATAGTATATCATTACAAAATATAATACTTTTTACTAGTTAATTGTGTAATACTATTTTCATTAATTATATTTTGAAAAACTTGCTGCACTTCTCACTGGCATGACAGTTACCAGCTATGATTTTATTATTGATCAGCAGAAAGTGATTGGTATGGCTTTCCAACATTTTATTTAAATATGCATCCGTGCACCTTGAGATATTTTACCATAAAGTAAGTCAAATAAAAGTTTATTTTATTTAAGTGAAATATAACATGTAGTAATTCTACTTTTGCAGGTAGTCACTTGCTTTTGCGATGGCAAAATAAATTTGCAAATTCTGGTGGTTGATAAGCCAAATTATTCACTTTGTAAATTGTGTTATCGCTTGATATTAGTTTTACATGTATGTGTATTGTGGTTGTTCATTGCATTTTGTTTGTTTATTGATTTGTCTTGTTATGTGAGTGGTGTTCTTGTGGTAGGTGTGTGAATTGCATCCTTAAATCTCATTTTACATATCGTTGTTGCATATTCAAAAAGGGGTTAGTGAATTTATAAATGTTTCGATATTTCTAGAATAAACTACTTATAATGGCGTCACAACCATTTTATGAAGTGATTCTTAGTATCAAATATTAAAATTCAATACTTAAAGAATAATATCACATGCCAATAAAAAGTCCAAAGAACAATTTTTTTTTTACCCTACCTAATTAATTAATACCCTAATGAACAGTTTTTAAAGAGTATGTCTAATTAAAAATGTTCGCACACATCTCTTTTAGAATATGCAGCGACAATATCCTATTTTAAATTTTATTTCTCATTTGAAATCTACTTAAATTTTATGGAAACAATTTTTACTTTATTGTTAAATTTAATATTCCAGATATGGATGCTCTTGCACAACCATTGTATAACATGTTTGGAGTAACACATGACCAAAAAATTAAAAAGGAGCCTAGAGGTAAAATACAATTTAATAAATGAAAAGGAAAAAAATTACAATTTCTCCCTACAATTATGGTTTGGAGAGCATATAGATTTACACATAACTGAATAAATACACAGCAAACACATAAATTTCTTTTGTGTCCACTGTTATTATTATTTTAAATAAGAACTTTTGCTTGTGCAATAAAGACAGGGTATATCAGCAGACATTAATCAAACTTGGGATCTCTCAACTGAAAGTTTGAGACTTTACTGTCGCCCACAACAACATCAAACTCAACTCCTACAAAAATCTATATGATAAACATAACAAATTCTTAACCTATTAAGACATGTTTTAAAAATAATACAGGTCAAATCCCAGTATAACGAACTTCACGGGACCAAAGAATATGTTTCGCTATACTGAAAGTTCGTTATAAGGAATGCTAGATTTTTACTTTGTTTTAGGTACCATTATACCTACCTACCGCTATCATGTTACGGAATACAAACAGCATGGGTCATCTTTTTATGATTGGTTATTATTATTTACTTGAAATCTAAAAAAAATACATCAGTCAACATAACAGCTAACTGCCTTTGTATTAATCAATGTACTTATTGTAAGACAGGAAATGAAACATCGATTGTTAAACTGTGATACTATTTATTTTATTGAAGTTTTAAAAAAGGTCAATACACATTACAATATTAAAAAAGTTAAAATTCAAATGAAATAAAATTGAGGAAAAGGATAAAAAAGTGTAGGAACTAAAATAATTTTATTTTTTAACAAAAAATCTGGAATTTTTTCTTGGTGGCTTGTAAAATAGAACTTTCTTAGTTTACAATGTTCTTGAAAACATTTTCCGGAACATTGGAACAGTTGTAAAGGTACCCCCGAATATTTTTCAATCCAAGTGAATAATTATTTCTAACTATTCTTGGATTGAAGAATATTCTTCAATTCAATTAATTTCTTCTTAAGCGTGAATTGGCGATCTGTTTTTTCCATTATCAGTAAATATGATAAAATTGTTTAAAAAAAGGATGTAGAAAAAAGTTTCAGAGACTCGAAAACACTAAAGAGGAGTAATGTACAATACAAAAAAATCAAATAAACACGATAAACTTAAAATGTTTTAAAAAAAGTTTTAGAAACAGTGAATCACCAAGGATTAATGTAAAAAAAATCTAAGAAATGAACACAATTAAAATGTAAAAACAATGTTTTAGAAAAAAAAAGTTTTAGAGACAACAAAACAGCAAAGATGAGTTAGGTAGGTACTTGTAAACCATATGTTACGTAATCTGAATTCCTAGAAATTTTGTCTAAAATGGAACCATCATTCTAAAAAAAAGTTTGTTATACTGAGATCGGCTTCGCTATAATGAATTTTGGTTTAGTACATTTTGTATGAAAGATTTTCGGGGACAATTTACAGCTACGTTATACTGGAAATTTCGTTACTTCGGTATTCGTTATTCTGAAATTTGACCTGTAGTAAGAAATGGAATACTGCCTCACTAGACTTAAGTCTATTCGGAGGCATTATAAACAGAAGTAACGGTATCACATTTTACAAACCTATTTTGCTGCATAAATATATTTTATTTATTTAATTTTATAAAGTTATAATTATACCTTAAAAATAACTTATAACAAACATTAAATATGAGTGACATTAAATAGACAGTGATATACTCTATAAGCCCTTTATTAAAATACTGAGCAGTCATCTTTATACATTTGATTTTTTTACTCTGTGGTAACTTAGACCATTCATTGGGATTCTGTACCTTACTTTTCTAGTGTTGTAAACTGTTAATGTGTCACTTAAAGAGAATGTTTTAAACAGATACCCAGTTCCCATTTTTTAATACAGGTGTCTAATGTCAACAGATATGATTTCAGATCAACCTCTGTCACCATATGTACCAATGATTCCAGGCATATACAGAAATGTACAGAATAGTCCATCCCCACAACATCATATGGCAACACCATCACCACCACTCGAGTACCCGTGGCCTCCCCACAACATGCATCAGATACAACATATACCACAACAGTCTCCCCCTCTCCTACCTACCACCTCACATCAGAACATACCTGGACCTTCATACCAGAATGTGCCAGGACCTTTTCATCAGAATGCACCTGTCCCAGTGGCAGTTCCCCCAATGTCTGAACACACTACCCTTAGTGGTATTCTCATGGATCTCAACTCGGGCGAGATATCTGGTCTCTCCTCTTTGTTGGAAGGTGCTGAACATCCAAATATTGGTGTCATTATGAACAGACATGAAAACGAAATGATAACAGATCAAGAGAGTATGACTAATAGTTTTACACGTTTAACTACCAGTGTTATAAATGACCTCACAGCTACTGCAAATTTAAATAATCCCTATGGTGGACACGGGTGAAAAGGGGATAATAAATACTTACATATATTATGTAGACACAATGGTGCATAACATTATTATGTAAACATTTACACATTGTCTAGTATTGTGAAGTTGGAATTCATATCGTTGTTATTGTTTGTTACACATGTGTACTTTTATGTTTTATTGTATTACTTGCCTTTGTATAATCTATTCTGTAAATAAAACTTAATTTGTTTAGATAAAAATGTAATATAAAGCTCGGGTTAACTGAATTCACAACTCCACTGTAAAGATTCTGCGCGGTAGTAATGGTCTGTTTTATTTTATTTTAACAATATTATGAACTGTTACCCATTCATCATTATGGAAGGTTCTATGACCTTGACTAAAATTTATAAGAACTTTATAGACTTGCATTCAAAACCAGTCAATATATTATTGTTATGTTTTATTTATTTATTTATTCATTCTTTACTGTACATTGATTACAAACAATTACATAAAAGGTATACATTCAAATTAAATACAATCAATATACAGAGGACAAGTTTATCGCAAAGGCGCGATCTATTCCAACTAACCCAAAGGTGAGTATAACCCAATGTAAAACACAACTTAACAAAAATTCAACTTTGCATGTTTGTAGGTTCTATAATTTTTTTGCAACACGCTTCCAAAGTATGACATCACCTGATGTTTGAGCTCCAACTGTCCAATATTGTGGCGATTGCCCATTCAAAAAAGAGCGTAAAAAACAGAATTTTATTAAGTATTAAATCAAAACGGCGTGTAAGAATGTTCTTAAGTTTCACATTACATTTTCTTTTATTCAAAGAGGTAAAAAAATAAGGATTTGTTCATATGGCAAAATATTGACGCGTATTTTCAAATTATGTATCTAGATATCCTTGTAATGCCTATCAACCGAACACATGGACGCGTGTCAACTCAGTGCTTAGAGAAGAAGCCTCTAGATGCGCGTTAACGAGTGTTTTGATTGCCGAATCAGACTGACAAGACATAGTGACGAGCACTCTCGCAATTCGCATTAGCACCCGACATCTGAGCTTTCTTAAATTGAACGCGTTTTACATGTGAACTGTCATGGCAACCTATATATTCATTACACACAGTTGACAGGCTACCCCATTTGCGGAAGGCAAGATGATACACATCAGGAGTGGGCAGACTTTTACAACCGGACATCTTTTTTTTAAAAGACTTTTATGGGTTTTTGTTATTAGCCCAAATACTACTTTATACACCTTACACAGTAAGCTAAAAGGTTGTGTAATGAAAGGGGAGTTTGCCAGCACCTGGGATCAAACCACACACCTCGTGTACATGTTCAATAACAATAAAATGAGACAACAAATATTAACTCGTCAGAAAAAAAAGGCCTGATTTATTCAATGTGTGAAATCAGAAAACTAATGTTTGTCTACTATTATTGATTTTTTTAATATTTATGATTGACAATATCAAAAGACGTCCCTGTCTGTCTCTCTAAAAGAAAAAACATTTGTTTTTATAATTTGACTTGTCTTCAGATTTTCCAGAATATTATGATTTCCTTTACAAACTTCTACCCTTTCTAAAACAATGTTTATCTTCATAACAATAGACCATTAAAGGTCACGTGGTCTTGTCTATGGATTTGCTTTTGCTTGGGGGGCAAACAGTCAGATTGCGCAAATCATCCTTGTAGGATGTTATGCCATAAGAGAAAAAAAAGAAAGTCAGACGAAAAAATAATAACAAAATCGACACTGACAGTTTTTTTGATTATTAGGTATTCTTTAGGCGTTCCACCTAATATTACACCGTAATCGTCTGTTGTGTTGGGATGCCTGATGCCCCTCAATGATTTTTCTGTGACGTCATCCTTTAATGGTCTATAACACTTATGTAAACATTAAGACTACACCAAGGATTTTTCCTAGGAGACACAGTTACCATTTCAAATTCAAAATAGTCTAAGATGTTGTTCTACCAAAACTTACGCGCTACCTGAACCTGTATTGCTCCAAGTCTCCACCCCTACTCCCTTACCAAAACATCAGATTTTTACCATTTAGAGTTCCATTAGTTAGAAGTATTTGACCTTACTGTCAATAAAATGTCAGATACTGGCTGGGCGAACTCTGGAAAGGGTGTAACAAGATCCCCTGCTAGGGTTGCAATGATGACATGTCAACAAACTCATTGCCGCCTATACCTATTGGAGAAGGGATCTATGTAAAGATCACCTCTACGTTTAGAAGACTCTAAGAGAGTAGTATCTTTATATCTGAAATTGGCTCACTCATAGATGCCACCCTGAAAGAGAATGGTTGGGGCTCTTTGGTCTGAATTTGATTTGCGACACTATTTTCAGGGCCTCTTTGGTTACTACATACTCAGCTGTGAAGATCATAGTGGCGACTTAAATCATTCTTTCGGTTTTATATTAATTTTAAATACTGTTTCACTTTTAAGAATTTTTGCAAGGGATAAATACTGCTGTTCCCCACAATTGAGTTGTTGGGTTTTTAAAGCTATCTGTTAAGTTGGACATAGAGAATTAGAAACTTAAGGAAAAATTATGACAGAGGATATACCTATCTGAAGGAAGGGGTGTGAAGAAGCGTGGCTGTCCGAGAACCATGTGACTTGATAGTGTGAATCAAATTCTTAAAGACAGCCATGTGTTAAGAGAAATCAACATGCGTGTATAAAAATTGTATGAATGTAGAAGAAGCGAAAGAAATATTATACAAAGATAGATTTATATAGTGTTCCGTTCTCTCTGCTTACCTTACTTAGGACACGGTATAGATGGGTAGATAGACAGAAAATGGTTAATATTGTAAAAACTTGGGTTAGTCATACTGGATAGAAGTGCTTAAAAATGCTAAGAATCACAATTTGAAATTTAATGATGATGGTTTAAACTTGTAAAGAGATAAGTGTGAATATTGAGGAAATGGAAAAAATGTGGTATATAAAACATTGGTTATAGAGAGATATAGCTTTGACTTAGGGATTTCTCTTCTCAAGTGAACTAATTTTGTCGATCAGAGGGTAATTGTTTGCCAAAAGATTTCTTCAAATCCTTAATGGCACCTCAGTTATCTCAACCTGCATCAGAAAAGGTCAAACTCATTGCTCATATTGTGAGTCTCATGCATTTAACATTGATCTTATCAAGTTTGTCCTCTTAATATTTACGTAGCAGGTCCCATAGGAAACCAAAATCCATTCGCCTTCTTGTAAAACATTTTCATAACTAGTGGATATGGATCTTAATGAATTTATGTCTTTCATAGTTAACAAGGACGCTTACTGGAATCTCCACACTTAATATTATAAAATCTAGTGAATTATGTTTAGTAGAGAAAAAAACTAGCTCAATTTTTTCAGGAGACATTTCCGGACCAACACCACTGATTCGAGTTTTTAAGAGGATTATTCATTATCTAGGTTAGATTATCTATATATAAAATTCTGTGTTCTCATATTGTATTTTAGAATTTGCTAGTCACTATGAAGTACTGAGCCCAGATTTTCAGTTTAAGTGAAAAAGCATGAACGAAATATTTATTTTCAGCCAACTGAGATATTTCAATTCATCAACCCATAAGTTAATTTTTGCTGCTGGGTGAGTTACAGGTAACGGTCCCTTTATTACTCTCATGTAAGCCCTAAAAATCCAATATGATTAATGCATCCCAATGAAATAATAAATAAATAAGAGCCTAATAGGTCAACATCGTCATTTAAAATGACTATTTTTATTTTTCAGATATTACCTTCTTAGTAGGTACACGAATTTATACAATATATAATTATATATAAGACATAGAATAAAATAAAGTAAAACAGCTCCAACCTAAACTAATAAAAATAAAACACAGTGAGTCCGTTTACGTTAGCGTTAGCGTGATAGACCGGAAGCTCTTGAAAGCCGCCTTACGATTAATAGTCAATGCTGAATAATATGTGTATTATTATTAATATATTACTTTAACATAAACTTCCACAAAATACCATCGATCGACGATATTAATTACGCTAAGTACCTAACTACTTTACATGAAATAGCAGTTGTGTGAAAGACAGTAAGAAATTTCAGGCCGTATGTATTCTATAAAATAAGAAAATGTATCAAGGTCAAATATGACCACATTGTACGATTATTTATGGTTTAAATTATTTTCACATAATTATAAATTACTAGCGGTCCTCCCCGACTTCGCACGGGTAGATTGGAGTTTTAGTAAGGATCCCTAACTTTTTTGAAAATAGAATATAGCATGTCACCCGGGGATAGTGTAGCTTTCTCAACCGTGAAAGAATTTTTCAAACCGGTTCAATAGTTTCGGAGCCTATTCAATGCAAACAATCAAATCTTTCATCTTTATAATATTAGTATAGATAAGATTTTAAAGCTTTTGTGAGCATTTTCACATTTGTAATAAACACAAAGATCATTGATGCTGTCAAAATGTGCATTTTCAATATACCTTATCATAGAATAATAAATAATACTGAAGTAAATATAATGTGGATCATTTATTTTTATCGATAGTAACCAGCCAGCGCTTTTTTAAGACTGGTATGAATGAATAATTTTGGCCTCTAGTTGAATTTCTAGTCTATATAGGTATACATAATACCTACGTTGATGTGCAACACTGAAAATGAAAACACTGTAGAGGAAAATGTTTGCAAAAAAATTACATAATATATATTGCATAAAATTTAGGATATTTCGATTCTCCAATTTCATAAATAAACAACGCGAAATTCTTGAATTCCAAGATATTTCCATTCTTCTTAAGGCCATCCACTCGTTTGAGAGTGATTAAGAATTTAAAGATATAAGTTGAGTTGTATATTTCATATATTTACGGCGTTAGCCTTTGACATGTTAACAATCATATTAAAAACAAAAAACTACACAATAAATTTGTCATATCAGGAACAGTACCTACTACAGGTAAAATAAGTGTAGGTAAGTGAAATAATTATTTTAAAGTCAATCAAAAATATTCAAATATGTCATTGTAAATAGAAGATTTATAAATGTATAGTCATACAGGTAAAATAAACAGTGCAAGATGAGATAATTTTATTATTTTTTTTTATTTATTTATTTTATTCTTCACTGTACATTATTATGTTAATATCAAAATAAAGTGTACTACTACTACTATACCATCACGGCATATCCCACAAGTGGGGTAGCCAGCAGATCAGCTGCATGTAAGAAACATGCAAACTGTCCTCTTCGTGCCAATATAAAATCAAGACATTCAGGATGGGTGGCAAACCTCATCGCTGAATTTAAGATGTAAAATGTCTTAATTTTTTCGAACACCTGCCTTTTACAGGACACTCGAAAACTTACGCAGAAGAGTGGGAGACCAATTCTTTACCGGGTGCTCCACGGGATAAGAAAAAAAAATAAAGTGTCCTGCAAAAATATGACATTTTACATCTTAAACTCAGAGATTAGGTTTGCCACGGAGAGGACAGCTTGCATGTTTATTATATGCAGCTGGTCTGCTGGTTACCCCACTTGTAGGATAAGCCGTGGTGGTATAGTAGTAGTAGATATATCATTAAGCAATTATTCAGTTTTTTTTTTTGTGAATTATTAGAATATCGCCTTTTACGTGTACTGAGCGAAAAATTTAGATTTCGAATTTCTTTTACATGTTGGTTCATAGAACTCTGGGCCATCGATTTTTCACCAATCGGCAGTATCTAGGAAACGACAAAACCAATATTAGTTTTAGAAGTTTTCTTTGCCAGGGAGCATTTCCCATCAGGTTCCTACTTCTATGTGCTAACTATATTCGTAGCGTGAAACAGGAGTTGGCAAACACCGACTTTTGCTTGATAACTCGTATTAAACCTACTCTTAGTTGGCACTTCAGAACCAGAGATTATCGTACGGTCCAGTCACTAGTCAACTCTCTAACCAGCTAGCGTATAATAATTCTCTTACCTAGACACAAATTACCGAGCAGATGCGCGCGTACTATGCTCTAAGCATGGATTGAACTAGTACTAGAAAGAGTGGAGAGTACATAGAGGAGTACGCCAAGACTATTTATTAGGTATACGACGCCACAAACACCTACGTAACTAGCGATGTTGCTGCCACATTATACCATTTCGAAGCCATCGTTCGAAATATAGTCGTCCCTCTCTCACACGGCAACAAGCGAATAGATAATTTTTTATCGATTGAGCGACAAGACGGAGGTGACCTCACATGCTGTGTAATATATTATTTGTCGCATTTTCCCCTTTTTTTATCTAGAACATGTGCATATCCGTTTTTATAACATTTATGTAACAACCAATATTCTAAATTACAAAAAGCCTTCTTGAAAAATCCATTTTCTTTCAACAGCGAGAGGTTTAATTAATTACTTATGTTCCATGAATTTCAAACAGAGGCTCACAGCCCACGTAGCTCTGTTCCCTCCCGAACACAAGATATCGATCCAATCGAAAGTGTCTGTAACCAAAATAGTAGTTTCTGGCTTTCAATCGAGACCTGGGTTCGACTCTACCCCTGACAACTTATCAATATTTACAACTCAATCGCTTACTACTGCAATCATGTGTATTTCAAATTCAGGTTCATCTTTTAAGCCTGGTTTTTCTTTACCACTACTCAAAACCAAGGCACAACAAAGCTAGCTTTCAAATTAATGTGTAATGAAGACTAACATTTTAATGCAAACATTGCGATTCAATAACTACCGACCAGCCATATATCTTCCGATACGTGGAAGTGAATTAAGCACATCTTAGGATGGAAATGTGAATTGCAAACATCTTTAAGTGAAACAGCAATAAATTCTTGCTGTAATCTCTACACAGCTATTTCTAATTATCTTCTTCGAACAAAACCATGAAGCCTATTGAAACTTATAACTACTGTAAGACTTTCCAGTTCCACTACTCAACAAGTAGAAATGTCTTATTACTATACTAGAAAGCGGCATTTTTATATTACGCTTTCAATTGGACAGTTGATAATATATATATATATATATTATATAAGCACCCTCATACTGTATCCCAGGCGGGAATGGGGTAGGCAGGTCACATAATCTTAGACATCCCTTTACATTTAAAACAATGATGAAGCTACCAGTCTAAGAAATTGCGAACGAAACGCTAATTACATGCTTTTAGTACACAACATATCCCTCAAGTTTTCCACATGAGCGGCGAGGGAAAATCTTATAGCAGGCTGGCTGGCAGACAGGCACGCACTAGTCCGATAACGTGCGTGCACCCGCAGCCGCGCGACGGCGTGGGGTGCGCGCGCATACGAACAAAGACCCACCAGGTCCGAATCACCAAGGAAAACGGGATTTCATGGTAGCAGGGACGGATCAAGTAGTAAAACTGCAACTGGGCATTTAGTTATCTTCCTCTCGCGAAGAAAATAATTTTATATTTTGTTAGGTTCATTTTCATCGATGAAAGGTACAGTAATAAACTACTAATTTGCTATTTGTTGATTTTATGTAAAAATATGCGCCAAACATGATGGATACAAAGATGGAATGAGTGAGATTTCAACATAGCCGCGTGTCCTCGACCATTTGACTTGACGTAATATTTAATTACAATAGTATTTATTATATATATATGTATATTATATAATATAATTATATATGGACAATAATAATATTTTGTTTACTATTATTACAATGTCGATGACCATACATATAGTGACACACGACCTTCTAAACTTTCTTACATCCTAAATTAACTTAAAAAAATCTTACAATACCAAACCCAGACTAAATATTATATTTCATTGTATTCCATTGTGTGGATGGTACAAAAATAAAAAATCATCAAGTCTGGAAAATGAAATTAATGTAATCCATACAAATTGAATCAAACAAGTGAACTGATTAATGAAAACATTTGTACATAATAAAATGATCATCAAAGGTTGCAGCAGTTAACATAAACAAGGTCCCCTGGGGGCGCATCATCACAGTCATCACGCCATGGAGACAAGGTGGCCATGCTGCCCCCCTAGTCTCATCTCGCAGGTGGAGAACACGCTACACTGTTGTATTTATATATATATATATATAAAAATGTATATATGGTTACATCTTGTCCACATAAATAATACAATCAATAATAAAACCATTCATTAATTACATATTATTATCACTGCTAGTAATTAGTTGCATTACAAACACTTTGTCATTTAAATAATATAATATAAAAAGTTTGGAACCCACACGCTGTCAACCCTCCAGAGGTAAAACATTAGCAACATTCCTGTTGAGTTGGTGTGTCCATGCACACATACACACACATAGCGACTTAACATTACATTATATTTAATACATAACATATCCATTTACAAAATGAATACAACGGGTGCAGTAGATTCCATGCAACTTGCTGCTCGAGATGAGACACTGCTTGACGCTTGCTCCACATGTATCTCGTGGGAGTGTGCATCTCCAGAGGCAGGTGGCGGGAATCTCGAGCCGGATGGGGTAGTCAGATGTGGGCAGCAGAATGATGTGGATACGTGACACGCACATAGAATCCACACGCATACACAGACACACACTCACTGCTTAGCTTATACTAGGGCGGTGGTGGCAACTCAACACGTGGTGTAATGTTCAAGTTGGAGGGACACTGACACTGCGCATGGGAGAATCACCATATCATGTATCTTCACAAATGTCACAACACACTGTGAAAAAGAGTCTGATAATTTCTCCTCTATCCTAAATACTATTACGCTTCCTCCTCATCCTCCTCTACTACCTCCTCCTCGTCTTCCTCATCTGCAACAAAACAAACAACCAGCATGACAATCTTCCTTAACTTGCATCTGTCTCTACACTATCTATATCATTTATATTATCTATATTACATGATATAACACTCACCATCTCCGTCTAAATCATCCTCCTCCCCCTCTCCAATGTCTTCTTCCTCGTCCTCCTCTTCTCCTTCAGCTTCTTCCTCATCTTCTTCTCCTAATTCTTCCTCCTCTCCTTCTGGTTCTGCTCCTCCACCATTCTCCTCTTTTCTTGATTTTTTTACTTCTGCAGTTTTGTCCTGAAATGAAAGATCATTCTTATTATTGTTGGCATAAAGTTATTAAAACTATCCACTATTGTCTGACAGAACACTATTTATTTGTAACCCAAATGAAATCAAGTACCAAAACTAACCAATACACTTAGTAGGTAAATTAAATAATTTAGTTCGTCCAAATTTTAAAAATAGCGGGTACACTCGGTGTCTACCCCACTATTTGAACATTCGATGATACTTTTATCTGTATGTGCCCCGTGTGTCATGTCATACATTGTTCCGTTCTACTTGAGCCAGAGATATATTGTATTTGTATATACCTACCTATATAATGCACAATACGCGCGTGTATATTGTACATACATATCTACACCAAACCACGTGCTTCCGAGAGACGCCGGTTGACTAACACAACGACGTATACACAACACAAACACATAGCATCGTATCGTACTTGTCCGATATCGGTTATGCTCACACTATATAATACTTGCATACTCAACAACTTCACCTCTATAACGCTAGCTATGGGTATTTACTCTTATTGCCCTGTACCTCTTTACTCTGGGAACACTACATATCGATAGTAACAATGAATTCATCACCAAACGAAATCTTAATTATTTAATACTTCTCACCTGTGCATTACAGAATAATTGTGCATTATATATAATTTATTATTGTGTTCCTCCACAGCAAATACTTCCAACAAAATGATTCGGCATAACGATATTTTGTATTTCGCCGATAGGGACGAACGTATAAACTGAGCCCAGAGCGGGACAGAGAGAAAGAGCGGTAATACAAAGCAGACATTCAACAATGGTAAAGATAGAAAGAGATGGAAGAGTGTAGTGCGTTGCGTCTGTACACTGGACATTACAAAGGGAAAGGGAATAAATGAAATTTGATTAAAAATGTCATTTCTAATGCTAAAACATATCCAGCATAGTGATGATGCAAACAGTATTGGAACTAGAATAGCAATAAGTACCTATTTACTATGTGTTATCAAACAAGTAGATAGATAACTATCTGACAAGGCGCGTGGGTATATAGCAAAGTATATACACCTAGCCAGAACTCACTCTACATTACCCTAATATCTCTCTCTCGTCTATTTCTATTCTTACAATTCTGCATCCATATATAAACTAAGACACAATGACGAAACATAATTTTATCTAAATTTGCTCATATCAAATAAGCGTGCGAATCATCACATTCCAATCGCCATCTTTGTATTGACACTGAGGCTTTTATCTATTAACATTAAATAACTCGGTACACACTTTGAATATAATTTAATGAACCATGTTAAACGACTTCACTTGCTGAATATGAAAATACATCAAAGGCGATGTTTTAATCGATTCGGTAGTGGAACGTTTAAGCTAGCTTCCCGCCATGTCTTCGAACACCAAGGTCACCAAAATCTAACGTACGAAGTGTGCGTGTAGTAAACAAAGATTGACAATAGCACCACGATTGCCATTTTTATCGTAACTCGAAAATTATTTGACCTAACTAATCATCACACTGTATCCAAGCTAGGACATGCCCCCTATCAATAGTAGAATCTTACGAAACAGAGCACGCCATGTTCCAGATTAATGTTTATAACAGTCACATGGCTTCACAAAGTATGCAAATACAATACACAATCCTAAAACAATTCTCAACTGCCATGGACCGATTCAAAGAGAAATGGAGCAAAAGCATACCAAGATTATCAGAACTAAACGAAAATGGCGCGCTTAGTGTTTACAATAATAGAAAAAATATTATTACCTCAGCTGCTCTCTTAGTGCCTTTAATTTCACACTTGGCGTCTCCTGCACCCTTTTCTTCTGCCTTTTCAACTGCGACCTCACTGTTATTTTCCTTGGTACTCATGTTTTTATGATTTATTTAGCTCCTTCACACTTCAAGCGAACTCTGCAAAATCCAACGCGCGACTGGCCGGCGAACGAGATATTAGGTTCAAAAACGAAGATGGCGCGGGCTTCTAAATTCTAGACTTGTGATTGGCTCACACACCGGCTTCTCAGATTATTGTTTTTAAGACATTAATATACCAAAAATATAATTATTTATATATATCACCCTATTTCAAGAATAATGACATGTTTTTTGTTGTAAATAGATGTTTAATACAAAAAATCAATCTAAAAAAAGAGGTATTTGAGACTATGAACGCACTCAAAGTAGGGTAGCTGAGGCTATAAATGTTCTTAAGCTTTATGATTAGGGGTGGCGCTACAATCCATACTTTACCGCCATAATTTCAAAATAAATTGCATTGGAAAATGTAGGTACCTATTGTACCTACACAAAAAATGTAAATTAATATTATTTTCGCACTTACGTATTTATTGATTTTTTCTAAAAATTTACACATATAAACGATATATTTCAGAGAAACATACTCATATATTTTTTTAACCTTACTAGCATCTAAAATAACTGTCTTGAATTACACTAGTTTTACGCCCAGTTTTATCCTGAAAACAGTAATCTAACGATATGCTTGTGAAATTACAATAAAATATGACATCATTCGTCATTTACGCTCCTATTGTTGAGTTCTGTGGCTATTTTGCATACAAAGGTTGGTGTGAAAAGGCAGAATTTTATTGAGAATTAATAATTATAGCTCCATACACACTTCGACCCATTATTAGCAATAGGAATGTGTCGAACATGGCAAAAATGCTGATGCACAATAATACCGTTCTGGTACCGACGCTTATGTATGCAAGCGAAACTTGGATGTGGTTGAAAAAAGACGAAAATGGAATACATGCCGTGGAGATGCGTTAACTAGACGATTAAGAGTAATCGGCGTGCATGTATGAGAAACTGGATGTATGAGAAACGCAAACCGTACTTTTTTCAAATCCTGTACTCTGAAAGTACTCATTTGTATAATGTTATACTCATTTGAAAAATTGAAGAAATGGAACGATGAGAAAATAGAAGTTGACAAAAGATGGGTAGAAATCTTTCGGTATTTTAGAGAAGAACATATCCCACATAAAAATTTAAAAGTTTTAATAGAAATTTCCTTATGTTGTAATGCTGCTGTTCAAAGGGTATTTTCACTAGGGAATGATTATCGGAGCAGTGAGAAGTCGCAACTTTCTGTAAAAACATTATCTGCCGTCGTAACAGTCAAATTTAATATGCAAAATGAAAGTTGTTCGGATGTGGCTACATTATTGACTTTTTTTTCTCCATTCATAACTTATGCTGCGATACTGAAAGTTGTTTTGTTCTTTTTTTTGTGTTTTTTTTTTTTACTTTTTAATATGATTGTTGTGTCTTAATATTCTATACTTGTGTATACATCATATGAACTATGTATGTAAATATATAACATGTAAAAGGCTAGCGCCGTGAATTGTTAATAAATAAATAAATAAAATAATAAAAATTATTAGATGAACATCCTCGTTTAGCAAAAAAAAATCTACTCCGAAGAAAAATATGTTTTTAAAAGAAAATAAAGTTTTTATCGTTTTTTCTTCTTTTTTTCACCTATGAAATACTTGCAAAGTGTACTCTTTTTGAACAAAAAATAGTTGGTCACCTTAATACTAGTTATGTATAAATCCACACTTTATTAACCATTCTTTGACTAAATTTTTGTGCAATATTTTTACTCTTGCATTTCTTAATAGATTATTGATTCAAATAACTAGAATTTCACACCTACGAAAGTGTTTGTATCTTATTTTTACCATCTATATCTCTATTTTTACCTTTATATTTTTTGCTTCAGCTGTTGCACAGACTATTATCATCGAGTGCATTTTATTTTGTTTATTTGTGTTATTTTTTTAACAGTGACACCGCTCGCATGTTGCTTCATTGACTACGAAAAAGCTTTTGACAGCCCCCACAGACCAACCATATGGAAAATACTGGCCGCGTATGGCATCCCGCCCAAGGTGGTAACCATGATCAAAGCCCTGCATATGGACTCTGAATGTTCTGTCAGAACATCAAGTGGTCCAACTGACACCTTCAGGATCACCACTGGAGTCCGGCAGGGCTGTGTATTGGCACCTTTTATCTTTGCCATAATTATGGACTACCTGCTCAGAAAATCTATTCTGGGCCCACCCTTTATCACAGCGTGAAAACAGTGAGGCGTCTGTGGGAGTGCTGCACGAACTTGAATATGCGGATGATCTAGCATTCTAGCCCTTTTTGATACATCTGTGGACGGATTACAGTGCAACGCTAATGCTCTTAATGAAAATTCCTTACGCCTTGGCCTTCGTATCAACGCTGGTAAAACGGAGTACATATGTAATAGTACTCCAACAAGAGGTGGTGGTGTTGCTTTGGCTGTGAGAACATCTCGGTTACAACTGGCTACGCGAGTTCACAACCTGGAAACTGAGTCAGGAGAAGATCTATGGGTCAAACTAGTTTTCGATCAATACGTGCTATTTGTCTGTGTCGTATATTTTCCGCCAAGTACTAACTCTGATGCATTTGAAAGTTTTTACTCAAAGGTTGAGAGCGAGCGCTCGAGACTAATTGGTAAAAATGTTTTGATTTTGGGAGACTTTAATCTGCATTCTTGCAACTATCCTAAGGCTGAACACAAATATTTCTTGGATCTGCTTAACCTACAACAAATTAATACGTTGTCAACTGTTCAAGTAGAGTATTGGATATGGTTAGGGTTGCCACCCGTACTTTATAATAAAGTATTGTACGTTATTTCAGGTAATCGTACTTTATACTTTATGAGAAAAATAAAGTACGCGAAAATACTTTATTTCGCATGATTTGATTTCTTTGGGATTTTGAAAAGTTTAGTCGTAAGTATTTCTTCGTTTTTTAACGAAATTTATCAATTGGTGCTGAATCGGTGTCGTCACTCGCCAGCGCCACATCACTTAGGCCTAGTTTTTCATACTGGGCTTAGGGTTACTTTGAAACGCAATCCAAAATAATTTCAATAATCCTGTATATCAATGTCGATAAACTTTAAGATAGGACCTATCTAGCTCAAAAATGTTAGGGCCAGTCAGAGTACAGTTTAGTGTACCCTCAACATGCGCGCAACTAGTCTCGCGCGCCGTATTATGAAACTTCCTTACTTTTCGGGAAATATTTTACATAGACGAGTTGTTTATTTCACCAATTTTATTTTAATTTAGGTTTTGTATTACAAGAAATATTGTGTTTATGTTAAATAATTATAATTTTAGTTAAATAGTCATTTTGATACTATTTAACATGCATTTATTTTTTCTGATTTATTTTTTATAAAACGCATTGCATAAAACTACAACTTTATAGAAATATTTAGTAAAAATAAATACATAAAACAATGTTATGTATGATACGAAATTGATACATCTATTTCTGTCGATCTACCCGACAGTAATGCGGCCTTTATTATTTTAAATTATTATAATAAGTTATACTGTGTATATTATATACATAATATTCATTACTTTATCAGATATATTTATTTCCTTTACTAGCAACACTTTTTCTACCTGCGCGGTCTATTGTTTACAACCACTCATTATTTCGCATTCAGACGGGCAAAAAAATCTAGACGTCGCCGTACGCGCACTGATAATGAATGAGAAGTTAGGTAAAACGGTTTTGCGCATGCGTATAGCATAAGGCGACAAGCTTATCCATGAGGATATAAGCTACGATTGATATGGGTCTAGGAAAATTCACCGACAACAATTTGCCGACGGACAATTCACCGACAACAATTCACCGAGAGGACAAATTACCGAGAGGATAATTCATCGACGTACATTTCACCGACAGACAATTTGCCGACAAATGCTTATAATATAATTCTGGCGTGGTCGGAAGTTCTTTTTTTAAAAAAGACAGATTGTTTCTTGTATTGGGTGTTTAAATATTTTGTTACACAAATACATAAACAATAAAATACAACATTACAAAACGTGATTATATTGTTTTGTATTTGTCGGCAAATTGTCTGTCGGTGAAATGTACGTCGATAAATTATCCTGTCGGTGAATTATCCTCTCGGTAATTTGTCCTCTCGGTGAATTGTTGTCGGTGAATTGTCCGTCGGCAAATTGTTGTCGGTAAATTATCCGGCTCCCGATTGATATACGCGATCAATGGTAGGTGTCGGATTGCGGCTTACTCTATCGTACTTTCGATCGAACGCACGAAATACTAGGCCTTAAGGGCTTTAGCACACCTCCGCCGCGAAATAGCGAAAGCGAAACCGCTGAGCGGAGTCGTAGTAGCGAAACCGCTTTTAGCTAGTACATTTGCGCGGAACGCGAACAGCGAAATCGTGATACCGAATAAACACTATTACGTACGCAGTAGTGTGAAATTAGTGGAACTAAATTGCATATTCCAAAGTAATTATCCGATATTGGCCGAATAATAAATATTGAACTATAATCTATCTATACCAGCACGGCTTTCCCACAAGTTTATTACATGCAGTTGGTCTACTGACTATCCCACTTTATCTATCTATACCATCACGGCTTTCCCACAAGTTTATTACAAACAGTTGGTCTACTGACTACCCCACTATCTATCTATACCATCACGACATCTCCCACAAGCATATTACATGCAGTTGGTCTACTGACTATCCCACTTTATCTATCTATACCATCACGGCTTTCCCATAAGTTTATTACATGCAGTTGGTGACTATGTAATAAACTTGTGGGAAAGCCGTGATGGTATAGATAGATGAAGTGGGATAGTCAGTAGACCAACTGCATGTAATAAACTTGTGGGAAAGCCGTGATGGTATAGATAGATAAAGTGTGGTAGTCAGTAGACCAACTGCATGTAATAAACTTGTGGGAAAGCCGTGATGGTATAGATAGATAAAGTGGGATAGTCAGTAGACCAACTGCATGTTATAAACTTGTGGGAAAGCCGTGATGGTATAGATAGATAAAGTGGGGTAGTCAGTAGACCAACTGCATGTAATAAACTTGTGGGAAAGCCGTGATGGTATAGATAGATAAAGTGGGGTAGTCAGTAGATCAACTGCATGTAATAAACTTGTGGGAAAGCCGTGATTGTATAGATAGATGAAGTGGGATAGTCAGTAGACCAACTGCATGTAATAAACTTGTGAGAGATGCCGTGATGGTATAGATAGTGTAGTAATCAGTAGAATAACGGCATGTGGATATTAGCACGGAGAGGAAGACTATTATGTTTATTAGTGACTGCCCCATATGTGGGAAATTTCATGATGATATAGATAGAGAGAATCTTACTTCACTTAACCGCAGACCCACGCTATTTCGACGTTTGGTCATGGTTTCGCTCCAAAAATCTGTCAAATTGTACAAATACAAAAGCGGCACAAAAGCGAAACATCAGAGACTGCGAAAAAACAGGCGGAGATGTGAATGCTTATTTCGTAATCTATGGCGAAACGGTGCTAGAAAGAGATAGATGTATAGAAAACAGTATGTATTTGAGCATGCCATCTCGCTCTTGCGTACGACGCACACGAACTGACAGATTTAAGCGGAGCCGCTTTCTCGATTCCGCCGCGGAGGTGTGCTAACGGCATAAAGCACTTGTTTTAATCAATTTCTGAACGCAACCTAACCTCAAATGTCAACAATGTCAGTGCCATTGTCACAATTTTTTTTTGTGCAAAGCGGTTTGAGTGCATTACGAGCGCTCTCTAGCAAAAACGTTGTAATAATCAATTTTATACAAATTTGGTGGAAAAACTCTCAAAACTTGTGATTTTTGGTATCAAAATATGAGAAATTTTATCAAGAAAAATATTTTTTGAATTGGTCAATATCCATGAAAAAAAAAACAGTTTAATACACTAATATTTTTAATAACTATCTTACTTTTAGTAATATAAAAAAATGTATCTGAAAAATCGTAGGATTCTCGTGCATTGTCTGCCAAACACACCCCCGATTTCGATTTTTAGAAATATGCTTTTTTATAAACTTTTTTATAAACGAATAATATGAAGCTATAATATTTTTTTTTGTTAAGTAAAAAATGAATGTTGATAATACATATTTGTTTTCATATTTTATCACATCAAAATGTTTGCAGCGTCAACAAGTTTTGAAAGTTTTTCTTCCAAACTTGTTGAAAATTTTATATTTCACAGTTTTATCTAAAGGGCCTCCTTAAGAATACGATTTTAAGTTTTATAGAAAACGTAATTTTGATAGTGAAATAGATCAAATAGATAGTGAATGTGAACAGAACACCGAAAAAAAAATTAAAAAAAATAATTACTTATTTACTTAAATTTAAATATAGACTGTAAATATGCTGTGCAATTGTTTAGTAGAGATACTAATTTGAGACAAACTGCAAAAAGCAATAAAAATATGTTTTTTATAAAGAAAAATAAATTAAAGATAATATTTAAATTAAAACACTGTTTAATTCCACTATGAGATTGCTTTAATTAAAACGTTTTCGACTACAATGTAGTCATCATCAGTAATAACACAATACTATTGTGTTGTATTGTGTTATTACTGATGATGACTACATTGTAGTCGAAAACGTTTTAATTAAAGCAATCTCATAGTGGAATTAAACAGTGTTTTAATTTAAATATTATCTTTTATAATGTATTTCCACAAAGTTACACTTGAAAATATAGAATATTTAAAAATAAATTGTACTTTATTTTGATACTACGTACTTTTTTTTTCTTACCTATAATGACCAATGTACTTTATTTTCAATAAAAAAAGGTGGCAACCCTAGATATGGTATACGCAAATCTTGATCCATCGTGTATTCGGGTTAGTAGACATGAATTTCCACTTGTTCCTGAAGACTCTTACCACCCTACCCTTGATATCACATTCTCAATTACCCACAAAAGTAGATATTATGAGGGTCATATAAGACGAGGTCGGGAGATTTCTGTAGATAGGAGATGTAGGTTCAGTAACAGACATGTTCTGATGTTTATTGACAACCTGGCATCGAAATCATGGGAGCACGTTTATGTTGCGGGGGATTTAAATGTCGCGGTGGATGAATTTTACAAAACAGTGTATGCTTCGTTTGACGAATGTTTTGCTGGAATAAGTGACAACGGACGTGATGGTTTTCCTAATTGGTTTTCGGGGACTCTTATTTATAACATGAATTTAAAATCGAAGTTTCATAAATTGTGGAAAAAATCTGGCTCACTTGTTGCTTACAACAAGTTCAAAAAACATCGAAGTGTGGTGAAGAAACTGATAGAATCTGATTATAAGACGCACATTAATAGATGTGAAAACGAAATTGCATCAGATCCTTCTCGTTTTTGGAATTTTGTTAAGAGAAAGAAAAAATGCGATCAAAGACCTAAATCTATGTCTTATAATGAAAAACTGTATGTTGGAGATAGCGAGATTGCAGATGGATTTGCGTCGTTCTTTTCTTCTGTTTTTGGACCACATGTTGCTGATAATGAACGGTTGATTGAAGATTCTTCGGGAGGATCATTTGAAGTGATTGATGTACCATCAATTACCTATGAAGACGTTAAATATAGTTTAAAACATCTGAAACCCAAACATTCGTCAGGACCGGATATGATACCTGCTTATATTTTGAAACAGGCAGGCCATGTGATCACTGATGTTCTAAGGTATTTATTCAATATGTGTGTTGATCTTAAGAGAATGCCGGATGTGTGGAAGGTTACTAAGGTAACTCCTATTCTTAAAAAGGGTGACCCAGCGGAAATTACCAATTACAGACCTGTAGCTGTGCTATCCGCGCCAGCCAAGCTTTTTGAAGTGATATTGCATAGATATATATTTGGCATGTGTGAGCATATGCTGGTGGATGAGCAACATGGATTTAGACCGAAACGTTCAACTGTAACAAATTTGCTTTGTTTTAATACATATGTAACCAAAAACATAGACGGCAAAACACAAGTGGATGTTAACTACAACGACTTCGAGAAGGCGTTTGATAGAGTGGATCACCATGTTTTGCTGAATAAACTATCTTTTCTCAAGATCTGGTTGATCTGCTCTCGGATTATTTCACAAACAGAAAACAATATGTTGTGAGCGGTGATCATTGCTCTGACAAATTCTTGGCAACGTCTGGAGTTCCTCAGGGCTCAAATTTAGGACCATTACTTGTACCGCACAGATGATGGCGGGACAGTGTAGTATGTATGTGAGCACGCGTATGTGTAGACATCATCAATCATATGGCACTGTGTGTAAATTCCCACCCACATACAAAGGAAAATTGACACATCGCACGTTCGCGGCCGCAGCGTAAAATTGACGTATCTTATGTTCGCGGCCGCAGCGTGTTCAATCTAATGGTACTATATATGTATACACACACACACACATAGCCAAATTCACGCACACATACAAGGTGACGCATCTCAAGTTTGCAGCTGCAGCGGGCATTCTCGAGTGGAATTTTCCCCGAAATCCAGAAATAAAACCACTTCCGTTACAACAATTAAATCAAATTATCTCCTTATGAGGGTGGATTACAGCATTGTGCCTTATCTGAAATGATAGGCGAATCTAATGTTCAAATAATAAGGTACGAAGCAGGCCCAATCGGCACATGTTAGGGGAGCTGTGGGTGTATGAACGAGCTTGATACGACCGTGAGCCATGTAATTTGAGCTTAGATAGCTGATTAAACTTATTATGTAGTAGATAGATATCTATTGAAATATATATTCTGTTAAAATAATTGTAAAATATCTATACACAAAAGATAATGGTTGTAACATGTGCCTATTTACTGCTAAATAAAGATGAATCTACACCGGTTGATGAAAGTCGATCCCTCACCAACCATCTATGGCGAGCGGGACGTTCGTGTAGAGGTGAGGGGTGAGGGTGATCGGCGGCCTATAAATTGGCAGCCACTACCGGTGTAGGGTCAGTACTGAATTAACAACGATATCAAGTGTTTCATTTCTACTACCTACGAAGATTTTGACCTGGCTACTCTCACTGGACACCCCACTGGACATCTTACCTGGCACACCTCACTGGACACCTTACCTGGCTACCTTCAATGGACATCCTACCTGGCTACCTTCACTGGATACGCCACTGAACATCTCACCTGACTACCATACTGTGTGTTGGTTTATTGCTGAGGAACCAGTAACCCTCTACTCACCCCGACTCCTGACCACCTTTTGGAGATACAGTCTTTGTACACTGCACTCTCGGAGTCAAGTTGTGCCGTACATTACTTTTTTCACTTTTTATAAATGATGTTGGAGGCAGCGTGCGTTATTCGAAGTTTCTTCTGTTTGCAGACGACTTGAAGGTTTTCAAGAGTGTCCGATGTGCTGAGGATGCCAAGGAGTTGCAGTCAGATATTGATTCTATCGTCGAATGGTCACATAGAAATAGGCTTCCTTTTAGTGTAAAAAAATGTAACATTATGACATATTCTAGATCTAGGCAACCGATGATTTATGACTACACCATGGATAATACATTGCTCATCAGAGTTGAGAAGTCTAAGGACCTTGGTGTTCTTTTCACTCAGAATTTTCATTTCAGGGAGCATATTACGGATATAACTCAAAAGGCTTACAAATCGCTGGGTTTTTTGCTGAGACACTCCAACAACTTTCAAAATCCAAACACGTTAAAGCTTTTATATGAGTCATTAGTTCGGAGTGTTCTGGAGTCAGGTTCGATTATTTGGTGTCCATCGGAAGACACGTATGTTTTAATGGTAGAAAAGGTACAAAGAAGATTTTTAAGGTCGCTATATTGGAAAATATATGGATATTATCCCTACCTGTTTCCATGTTCATTCGTAATGGGTTGCCTTGGCTATAATACTTTAGAACATCGCCGAGATGTATTCTGTGCTCGTCACTTTTTTAAGCTACTCAACGGTATCATATTTAATCCAATAATACTAGAAAAATTCAATATATATGTTCCCGATGCATATGGACGTTCTCGGCATCACGATTTTTTTTATCAGCCTCAAAGCCGAACAAACATATTGGCAAACTCCCCAGTGGGAAAAGCTATTCAAATGTTTAATGGTCTGGCTGGAGAGGTTGATATCTTCAACGTGACGTATGCAGAATTTATAAGGAAAATCGAGGATATATTGTAGTTGTGTTGTCGTTTGGATATTGTTTAATGTTTTCTTCTGGGATCGCATTGGCCTTCAGCTGTAATGATCCTTGTAAGAATCGTCTTATTGTCAGTAATAATAATAATAATATACGAGTACTCACACCCCACTAATGTTTGGTAATTCCCAAATATCTCAGGTTAGCAAATTCAGGTACCTGGGAGCAACCCTAACGCCAGAGGGTGATCTCCGGTCGGAATTACCAATCCGCATAAGAGCTGCTAGCGGCGCTTTCAATGAACAAAATTTGGAAGGCGTCTGGACTCAGCATCAGGACGAAATGTCGCTTGTTCAATGCGTGCATCATCCCAATCCTTCTATATGGCTGTGAGTCTTGATACTTAACCAAGGCTCAAGAGCGGAAGATACTAAGCTTTGAAAACAAGTGTCTTAGAAGGATTTTGGATGTCAAATGGTATGAACATGTTACAAATGATGCTGTGCGCCGGCGCACCCAGCAGAGACTTGTAATCTCCGTAATACAGGAGAGACGATGGTCCTGGCTGGGACATGTTTTGAGAATGCCCAATGATAGTTGGCCAAAAAGAGCGCTGTTCTTCCGTCCGCAAGGGTTCCGTCGGCCCAGGCGTCCCTCTTTCACAATACACCGTTCCTATGACAACGATATCAGAGCGCAGGGAATGTCGTGGAAAGAGGTGACGCAATTGGCACAGAAACGCTCTGAATGGAGGAGGCTGGTCTCTGCCCTATGCTCCCGAGAGGAGCGTTGAGGGCGATGATGATGATGATGATGATCTTTTAAAAAATTAATTGAAATGCCGCCGCTAGAAAAGGCTCTTTATTTTTATCTTGGTATTAATCCTTATTAAAATAAATTATTTCATATTCAAGACTGTTTCAATACCTTTATATAACATTTAGAATTATTCGGTTTGGACATTACATTCGAAAGATATCGCACGAGTTCAAAAATGTACAAGAAACCATTTTTGTCGCTCTCTAGGCGCCGATTTTAAACGGCGATAACATTTGTTTCAAAAACAAGCAACATTTTAAGTCCCCGTTACAAAGCAGTTATGAAGCGTCGACTAAAAATGGGGAATAAATGTCGAAACGACGTTTCAAATCAAAATCGAAACGACGTTTCTAGACGTGTCTACTTTCAAATGTCATGGCCAAAGATATACATGGCGCGTGAGGAATAATCTAACCTCAAAATGTTTGACACATGATTTTAATCATGGATGCGGGAAAACAAACGCCATTTTAATAATTTGTCGATTCACTTTGAACATCATTAAGTATAAATGCTTTATCTGTAAGGTATTAACCTAAAATTTCCCTGCAAGGCTTGCTTTGTCGAGTAAAATAGTAAGATAGGTCCGATTATTAAGTGCGCCTTTATAATTTTAGAATTTTAACTATAAAATTTATATTAATAATTAATTGTAATTGTACAAAGAATGTTCCTAGCAGCTTCTAATTATACAGGTTTTTCTCATTATTGTCAGTTATGACTTCTCCAACTAAGTTTTATCAAAATATGTGTCATTTAAGCATTGATACATTTAAGGGAGTTTTATACGATATTTAAATAAACAGATAATGATATATCGTCATACAATCTATTTTCATCAATATATATAGTATATGATTATCCAAAATGGAGTTGTAACGACGTTTCGAATCCGCGTCTAAATGGTTCGAAACGTTTGTAAACGTTTCTTTACTGTTTCGGCCAAAAAAGATATATATACGTTTCGGCGTTCTATATTATTTGTCAAATAGGAGTCCACGATTCTCAAAGTATTTTTGTTTCTTTTTAAGTCGATATATTAATTTCAATTAATACACTTTACTTACAGAAGTTGTATCGGTTCCCGATTTTTGGCGAGCTCATATACCTATTAGGAGGTATAATTATTATTTTTCTAATGTAGCCTCTGAATTATTAGAATTATCTTTGTACGTACTCTATGTCCCTACACGTAATGAAACTATGTATAAGGGCTTTAGCACACCTCCGCCGCGAAATAGCGAAAGCGAAACCGCTGAGCGGAGTCGTAGTAGCGAAACCGCTTTTAGCTAGTACATTTGCGCGGAACGCGAACAGCGAAATCGTGATACCGAATAAACACTACTCGTATTACGTACGCAGTAGTGTGAAATTAGTGGAACTAAATTGCATATTCCAAAGTAATTATCCGATATTGGACGAATAATAAATATTGAACTATAATCTATCTATACCAGCACGGCTTTCCCACAAGTTTATTACATGCAGTTGGTCTACTGACTATCCCACTATCTATATATAGCATCACGAAATCTCCCACAAGCATATTACATGCAGTTGGTCAACTGACTATCCCACTTTATCTATCTATACCATCACGGCTTTCCCACAAGTTTATTACAAACAGTTGGTCTACTGACTACCCCACTATCTATCTATACCATCACGACATCTCCCACAAGCATATTACATGCAGTTGGTGACTATGTAATAAACTTGTGGGAAAGCCGTGATGGTATAGATAGATAAAGTGGGATAGTCAGTAGACCAACTGCATGTAATAAACTTGTGGGAAAGCCGTGATGGTATAGATAGATAAAGTGGGGTAGTCAGTAGACCAACTGCATGTAATAAACTTGTGGGAAAGCCGTGATGGTATAGATAGATAAAGTGGGATAGTCAGTAGATCAACTGCATGTAATAAACTTGTGGGAAAGCCGTGATGGTATAGATAGATAAAGTGGGGTAGTCAGTAGATCAACTGCATGTAATAAATTTGTGGGAAAGCCGTGATGGTATAGATAGATAAAGTGGGATAGTCAGTTGACCAACTGCATGTAATAAACTTGTGGGAAAGCCGTGATGGTATAGATTAGTGATGTAACGAATGTCTGATTTTGGATATTCGCGAATGCGAATGCGAATGCGAATATTTCATGCCGACATTCGCGAATGCGAATGCGAATGCGAATGCGAATATTGACTTGAAAATGGTATAGGAATTTGAAATATTCCAAAACTCCTCGGTTTTCTTAAAGAATATTTTCTTGCAGTACCTTTTTCCACAATGTACCGGGTAAGTATCCGGTACTTTCACCGAATTACTGATTTGTTTCTTCATTTACATGGTACACAACAGATGAAAGACATATAAATATAAACATGTAAGCGACAAAAACATTCCAATAGTCTTACATCGAAACAGTGCATACTTCAGCAATAACACACAAAACAATTATAGAAAATCTTACACATAATATAGGTATTAATTCACAATACATCCAATCACCCATTCCTATTACAAATCGCTGCTCACCCAATTTCGCACACATACCTAATACATTCATTCGCACAAACACATTCACACTTCACTAATGTATGCAATAACAATACAAAAAAACTCTTATAAAAGAAAAATCAAAAATTTAAAAATTTAAAAAACAGTCTAAAAATTAATACTATCCCAAACACTTCACATTTTATCAAACATATACATTTTTTTTATATTTATTTCATCTTATTCTACCCTCAACTCTCCTTTCTCACAAACCTGACGTAATTGGCACTTTAAAATTCTATAAACAGGGTTTCTTGAGTCTGCAATCGTTTTGTTTTTTTTTTTAATGTAGAACGGAAAACAAGATCTTGTTAAAGGAAGCATTCTAAAGTTAATCCTATCTAAAATATTAGGCACATCGTATTCGGACAAGCATATTTTTCTCAGGTTGCATGCATCCAGCAAAACTCTTCACAATTCCAATTTAGGCAAATCTTTAATAAATACAGGATAATGCAATCTCTTCCTAACCAAACGAATGAATTTAGACTGAGTTCTCTCAACTTGATCGACATATTTTTTAAAATGTGGATTCCATACAGAGGAACAGTCCTCCAGCTTGGAGCGAAACAACGATAAGTACAAGTACAAATACGATTCATATAACCTAAATGACTTTGTAGATCTCAGAATAAATCTCAGTATTTTATTGCTCACTTCGATAATTTTGTTCACGTGATCATCAAAGTGAAGCTCAGAGTCAAACACCACACCTAAATCTCTAATCTTATTTACTTCTTTTAAATCATGATTATGGATATTGTAAATTTATCGAATTTTGTTTCTATTTTTGGTAAAAGAGATCAGATTACACTTCTCCAGATTCAAGTGCAAGTTATTTCTTTTACAGTACTCGTGTAGTCTTTCCAAGTCCTCGTTAAGCATTTCATAGTCAAACAATAATTGAATTTGACAGTATATTTTTAAATCGTCCGCAAATAATAGAAGCTCTGAGTGGTCAAAGCACTTTTTTATGTTGTTTATGAATATCGTGAAAAGTAAAGGACCCAAAGAAGACCCCTGAGGGACACCAGATGTAACACTGACACTGCCAGATGAGTTACCGTTAAGTTTAACTGTCATCAATCTATCAGAAATATATGAGTCAATCCACCTTAGTTGAAAAAAGTCGATGTTCTACTTTATCAAATGCCTTTTGAAAGCCGATATAAATGGCATCCAACTGTATACGATTGTCCATAGCTGAGAAAAAAAAATCAGATTTGTTACTGTCGATCTTCCACTCATGAATCCATGCTGCTCTACAAGAAGATACGGCTTCAGGAAAAAAGTAATTTGTTCACGAACCATACCCTCAAATATTTTTGAAATAGGTGATAGAATTAAAATTGGTCTGTAGTTACGAACGTCCGATTTGCTGCCAGATTTATGCAAAGGAATAATACTAGCCATCTTCCATTTGCATGGAAAGCATCTGGTGAGATTTGGAGTAAACATCATTTCAAATTTCCCACAATGCCATTTTGATTCATTTTTCTGCCACCAGAGGCACTAGTTTTATATAGAATCATTTTGGAGCTAACTTCATACTATTGAACCTATTATATAGAATTGCAGGGCACATGTTTAGCTCACTCATCAGTCAGACATCTTACAATAAACATCTAAATAGTGAAGCCCAGTGTTTTCTTTGAAGAACCAACATTTATGGTCCTTTAGAAGCCGCATCGATTCTACATGTGTATAGTGTATACCAGCAACTCACAAGGAGGGAATCTGAAGCCATCAGAAATTTGGAAACACTAATCAGGTTTTTTCTTTCCAATTATCATTCCTCACATCATTTTCCACTTCACACTGTTATTATTTTTGAATAACCTAGCTTCCCATTGTTCCATTTACATGTGCATGCTTTACAATTCATGCAGTTGAATCTGTAAACCCATTCTATTTATTTAGTGCCACTTGTATCCTGTGTTAAATTGTGCTTGCCATGATGTCAGCAGACAAGCTTAAATCTTTAATATCCAAGAGGGGTAGCCTGAGGGGACAAGTGACTCGATTCAGGGATTTTGTTAAATCACCACATGTGGACATGGGAGAATTGGAGGTTAGGAGCAAAAAGGTAGAAGAATTGTTCAACAGATTTGATAGTATCCAGCAAGAGATTGAGGAACTGGATGAAAATGAGATCGAATATAGGGAACAGTTTGAGGAGTTATACTATGCCACAATGGGAAAAGTAAGGTCACTTCAGACACAAACACCAAGCATTGTGTCTGAAGTCAAACTGAGTCCGTTGCAGGTCCCTAACTTTGCAGGCAACATTGAACACTGGCTGCATTTTAGGGACACATTTAAATCCCTGGTGGATAGTAATCCCTCACTCAGCGACCTGCAAAAGTTTCACTACTTGTTGAGCAGTCTCAAAGGAGAGGCATTGCAATTGGTCTCATCATTGGAAGTGTCAGCTACCAACTACAGTATTGCATGGGATGTGCTGTCTGGCAGATACCACAACAAACGGATAATTACGGACAGGCATATACATGCACTTTTTAACATGCAAAACATGAAAACTGAAAATCATAGTTGCTTACGGAAATTAGTTGATGAGGCACAACTGCATTTGAGAGCCTTGGAAGGAATTGGCTTACCGACAAATAATTGGGGTGCGCTGATGATCCACCTGATAATAAGCAAACTAGACTCATCTACGAGAAGATGCTGGGAGTCATTCTCAATAGAAGGGGAGCTGCCCACATTCGAGGAGCTCTTAAAATGTTTGACGGAGAGAGCAAGGGTATTGGAGACAACAAGTCTCACCAGGAAGTCAGAAAACAAGGTCAGAATCACCCTCCATGAAGGGACTGACCAAATGAACATTAAGTGTCCAGTGTGCTCAAAGTCACACAAAGTGTTTGAATGTGATCGATTCAAAGCTCAAACATTGGAACAAAGGTACGAGTCAGTCAAAAGGGCTAGGATTTGTTTCAATTGTCTGGGCAACAAACATACATCGACAAATTGTCCGTCAAAATCATCTTGCAAAGTGTGCGGCAGAAAGCACAACACTCTGCTGCACAAGGGAAGTACGGCCAACCAGAGCAACTCCGAAGAACCCATCCAAACGACACATGCAGCACATGGAGGGGCTGAAGTTCTTCTATCGACAGTAGTAGTAGGACTACAACACAAAGGAGTTGTGCACAAGGTACGAGCCCTGTTAGATTCAGGATCTCAATCGAACTTCATCACAAGAGCTTTATGTGAGAAACTTAAGCTCCCGCAACAAAATGTGTCTATTCCCATCTCAGGGATACATAGACAGAGGACAACAATAAAACATAGCACGAATGTCCAAATATGTTCGCTACATAGCAGTTACACACAGCAGGTAGACTGCCATGTATTGTCCGAGATTACACAACCTCTACCACAGAGCAACCTAGACAAAAGCTGGTTCAACTTGCCCATCGAGTTAGAATTAGCAGACCCTGATTTCTATACAAAGGCTCCAGTAGATATGCTACTAGGTGCCCAAGTCTTTTGGGAGGTCTTACAAGGAGACCGTATGCAAACGGATCAGATGCAGCCTAGGCTACAAGAGACCCTATTTGGATGGGTCGTAGCAGGACAAGTTCCGTCACAAGCTCTCTGCTTCAACACAACATCATCAACACATTGTTATGTATCTTTGAATCAGCTACACAAGAGCATAGAAAATTTCTGGCGAGTGGAAGACATGCCTTCAGCGCTAGTTAAGTCAAAAGAAGAAATACTTTGTGAGAATCACTTTGCTTCTACTCACTCGAGGGATGAATCAGGAAGATTTGTAGTGAGATTACCTGTTAAACCTAACCAACCAGAGTTAGGAGAATCTCTTCAAGCAGCAACAAAACGCCTCCATGTCATGGAAAGACGTTTCAAGTCAAATCCATCCCTACATCAAGAGTATTCCCACTTTATGGAAGAATATCAAAGCCTGGGTCACATGACAAAGTGTAACCCACCAGAAACAGAATCAGTAAATTATCTTCCTCACCATGCCGTATTTAAGGAAGATAAAATCAGAGTAGTGTTTGATGGGTCATGTAAGACGACAAATGACCTATCACTCAATAATATACTAATGACTGGCCCAGTGATACAAAACGACTTATTGTCAATATTGATTAAATTTAGGAATCATGTTTATGTAATGGTGGCTGATATAGAAAAAATGTATAGGCAAATATATGTACACCAAGAAGACCGAAAACTTCAAAAAATTATTTGGAGGACAACTGAGGATGAACCAATAAAACATTTTGAACTCAACACAGTGACTTACGGACTTACGCCATCCTCATTCATAGCAACAAGGTGTCTCAAGCAGTTGAGTTTGGATTTTAGCAATACATATCCATCAGCTTGTAAGGTGATTGAAGATGATTTTTATATGGATGATCTTCTAACCGGTCATGAAAGTGTAGAAGAATGCATCAACTTAAAACAAGAAGTATCCACCATACTCCAAACTGCAGGATTTAATCTTAGGAAGTGGAAATCTAACGTACCAACATTGTCAGATAATGAAAACTCACATCACAAATCATTGTTGATGGAAGAAGTTCATCAAACAAAAATTTTAGGGCTATATTGGAATGACAAGAAAGATTGTCTTACATACAAGGTTAATAATACTTCAAATCAGCATGTTGACAGTAAAAGAAATGTATTATCCGATATTTCAAAAACATTTGATCCATTGGGATTATTAGGACCTATCATCATACGGGCAAAAATTATCATGCAAGATTTGTGGCAAAACCAAATAACGTGGGACGAACCACTTGAACCTACCATGAAACAAAGATGGCAGATGTACAAGGAAGACCTGTCAAACATCAGCGGTTTTCAAATACCAAGAAAAGTTGTGTATCCAAACTCTGAACAAAACCAATTAATAGGATTCTGTGATGCCTCGGAGAAAGCATATGGTTGCTCCGTATATTTGCGAACTAAGGACGAGTTCGGAAACTATCATTGTCACTTGATCTGTGCAAAATCTAGAGTTGCACCACTCAAACAGCTATCCTTACCCAGATTGGAATTGTGTGGTGCTGTACTGTTGACAAAATTGATCACAAGGATCAGAAAATCATTGCATATGGATGGTTCGGAGGCTATATTGTGGACAGATTCCACCATTGTGTTACATTGGCTCTCAGGACAACCAACTAGGTGGAACACATTTGTGGCCAACCGCACGTCGGAAATTCAAACCGAAGGACGTGATTGCGTATGGAGACATGTATCATCTCAGGACAACCCAGCAGATATTATATCTAGAGGAGCCACTGCTGATCAACTTAGGAAAGCCAGTATTTGGTGGCATGGTCCTAGTTGGTTACAACATGAAGAGGCATCATGGCCTCACTCTCCATTTCTGGAACCCACTGAAGTTCCGGAAACTAGAGCTCCAGTATCACTGATTAGTACTGCAAAGGAAGATTGGAGTATCTTCAATAGATACTCTACATTTTCGAAACTTCAGCGAGTGACAGCATACATGTTGCGCTTTATTCATAATGTCAAGAAAGTGCAACCACCGTTACATGGACAATTAAGTGTGACCGAATTAAATGCCGCTCATGATGTCTTAATCAAGAATGCCCAAGAATATGTATTCCAAGAAGAAATAGCAGCATTAAAGAACAATGAGTTTGTTTCAAAACAAAGCCACATCAAGTCTTTAAATCCCTTTTTGAGGGATAATATTTTATACGTAGGTGGAAGATTATCTAGAAGCGATTTGGAAGAATCACAGAAACATCAAATATTATTACCAGCCCATCATAAACTGACAGAGCTTATTGTTAAACAACACCATTATTCCAGTCTTCATCTGGGAACACAAGCCCTGTTGGCAAACATTCGACTAAAATATTGGCCCATATTAGGAAGAAATATAGTAAAGAAAATCTTCCGAACCTGCATTCTCTGCTTTAGATACAGACCTCACACTTACAACCAAATTATGGCAGATTTGCCCAGGGATAGAGTAACAGCAATCCGACCATTTTCTATCTGTGGAGTAGATTTTATGGGGCCAATACATGTAAAATCAGGACTCAATAAAAATGCACGACCAGCCAAGTCATATGTGTGCCTTTTTATTTGTTTTGCCACCAAGGCCATCCATCTTGAACTTGTTCTAACACTCACATCGGAAGCATTCTTAAACTCATTCAAGAGATTCATCTCCAGACGAGGCAAACCTCAAAAGGTTTATTCCGATAATGGAACAAATTTCGTAGCAGCATCTAAGGAAATTACGACTATCTACAATTTTTTTAAATCATCTCAGCAGGAAATTCACAATAGTTTGGCTAACGAGTCCATTGAGTGGAGTTTCATTCCCCCCAGGACACCCCACTTCGGTGGTTTGTGGGAGTCTAGTGTTAAATTAGTAAAGGTACATTTAAGAAAGGTTTTGCAGTCCAGACTGTTGGATTACGAAAGTATGCACACTGTTATCATGCAAATTGAAGCGTGTGTCAATTCCCGTCCTATCACCCCTTTGTCTTCCGATCCCAATGACCTCAATCCTTTAACACCCAGTCACTTTCTAATTGGAGAAAGCCTGTTAGCGTTACCAGAACGTAGTGTTCTGCATTTGCCTGTCAATAGGTTGAATCATTACCAAGCCTTGATGCAAATGCATCAAACCTTCTGGAAGAGATGGCATGTGGAGTATCTCAGTGAGCTACAACGACGCAGCAAGTGGTACAAGGGTACCGCAAGATCATTACAACCAGGGGATTTGTTGCTCATCAGGGAGGACAATGTACCACCTATGACATGGAAGCTGGGACGAGTCACTACTGTGCATCCTGGATCAGACGACGTGACCAGAGTTGTCTCTCTTAAGACTGCTCAAGGAGATATCAAGCGTGGCATATCAAAGCTGTGTTTGTTGCCACTGGAAGAGTCTCATCTTTCGGACACTACATAGAGTCATTCACCAATCAGTGCTTTGATCAATGTTTAAATTCTATTGTAAATTAAAAATTTGTAAAACCTATCGAACATTATGTGATTAACGAAGTGCATCATCCTGAACTAAATAACATTTTCTTCGGTTAAATAAACATGTTTAAACCTCATCAGACATTTTAGTGATTTTCGAGAAATATTGTGTTTAAACTGCATTCAGTTTAAAATATATCAATTTGTATGTGAACTCCATTGGACATTTTGTGACCTTCAACATTTATTAAAATATATCAATTTCCATTAAGTGAAGGAACAATCATTTTTTGTTGTATATCAACCATATTGGACATTTTTATTTGAAAGGTGTAATGATATAAACTACATTTGAGTTTATGGACAATTATGTCAAATTATTTTGTGTAAAATCCATTGGACATTGTGTGATTTACCATGTGATAATCTTATCTCAGCATTTTCGAATTCATGAACATATTAATTTTACTGCAAGAAAGCAGATATTTTCATCCATATTATCAAATTGTTTGTACTGTCTATATATGATAGACACAGTCATGTTTGAATCTCAAGATACAGTCCACTCTTCGAAGAAATTCAAGAAAACCATTCAATTTAAGCATGACTAAGTCATCAGTTTCAATATGTTAATGTTTTTTCTTTATGTCTTTTATACAATGCTGTAAATCATTTAGAATTTGTAATGTATTCCATAACTTTTGTATAGCAAGTTTTGCTTTTAAAATCGTTTCATTGCAATCATTTCTTTTCAATGTGTATTTTGAAAAACATATTTTTATAGATTCAAAAAATTCGTTTTTGTGGCCCGGTATGGTGAGGTTTGGAGTAAACATCATTTCAAATTTCCCACAATGCCATTTTGATTCATTTTTCTGCCACCAGAGGCACTAGTTTTATATAGAATCATTTTGGAGCTAACTTCATACTATTGAACCTATTATATAGAATTGCAGGGCACATGTTTAGCTCACTCATCAGTCAGACATCTTACAATAAACATCTAAATAGTGAAGCCCAGTGTTTTCTTTGAAGAACCAACAGCATCCTTCTTGTAAACTCCTAATTTATTTATCGTGTCGAAACCCAGAGAAAAAACCCATCAAACTGATTTTCAGTACTGCGCAAAACGCGCAGCAGGTGGAGATGCGTCAAAAATATCCTCCATAGTGCAAGTGACAGGGCACAATGGACACTCCAACAAGTGTGGCATAGTCTGTGCTGCACCACAGTCACACGCTCCGGATTCGTCCTGTAGGAAGCCCAATCGTTCTCTATTGTCGCGGCAGTTTCCTACACCAGATCTCAGTCGATTTAGGGTTTTCCATGTCCCATAGTCTAGATTGCCTCCTGCAGCAAGGTGTTCTAATAAATGTCAGATACAATGGTTTGGTTAAATGACTTACACATCTCTTTAATATATTGGTGCTAGACCATCAGGGCCAACTCCTTTTGTCTCATCTATACCTAATAAACGTTTATGAATATCAGATTTCAAGATATTAACCATGGATAAACATGAGTTAGTTAAAATATTTTCCAATTCTTTAGTATTAGAATCATGCAAATTATTCAGTGAAAATACAGAACCAAAAAACGTCAAAAACAAGTTTGCAATCCCCTCTGGATCGCTCGAAGTCTGGTCACCGTCACCCATTACCCTTGGATAGCCTCTAGATTCTTTAAGGGAATTCACGAATGAAAAGAAAGACTTGACATTGCCCTTAAGTGACTTCTCAGTGTTATTAATAAAAGACCTAATCGTGATTCTGCGACAACTTCAACTGAGCTCTTAGTTGAAAAAATAAATTGTAGTCAGAATCATTACGGTTCATCTTCAACTTACGCCAAGCCTTAGACTTCTCTTAAACAATAACAGAATTCTATTAGAGAACCATTTGGGAAAATTATTAGGTGACACCCTCTTCATATGTAGGTGTATGCTTCTCAATTATTGGCAAAACATAACCATAAAAAGATTCAATCATCTTATTCACCGGTCCGTTTCCCAAAACACTGACCCAATCAACACTTTGTAGTTCAAAATTTATTTCAGAAAAGTTTGACTTAAAGTATATTAATTTCTGGATCATATTTTGAGACAAATCCTCAGCAATTTCAAACTCATAATCTATCAACAGTGAAGGATAGTGTGAATCCTTACCAACCAGTGGAGAGTCACATCTGGTAACAGAACACGGAATAGTTGAAAGAACTAAATACAAGATAACTTGATTGCTGTTATAAACTCCGTTAGACTGAAACATATTGAGAAAAGATATAGATTCTATCAAATACTGCGCAACAGGACACGAATAAGAATACGGAACAAAGATTGAATCAACATCGGGGTCTTTTTTCCATTGGATTGTTGGGATATTGGAATCTCCAATAAGACAAATATCCGTTTTGCCGTAATAGCTGATTAAACGTTCAGATTTACTTTAAAAAAAAGATGTTTTAAGTATCTAAGGATGTGGAAGGCGGTATATACATATACTACACCCAGTAGCGGTGAGCATTTTTACATGCCTTACCGATGAAAAACGAATACTGGTAAAAAAAACTTTCACCAGTATCATCCCAAACAAGAGTGGATGAATATCCTAGTGTCCGATCCACAGCAATTAAGACCCCACCTCCATCCCTTTTACCACTCAACATGAAATCCCTATCCTTGCGGTAAACTGTATATTCGTTTTGAAAAAGTTCGCTGTCAAATATGCCACAATTTAGCCAAGCTTCCGTCAGAACAATTATATTATAACTATTTGCAAATAAGTTTGCTCTAAACTCCTCGATCTTAGTCTTCAAGCCCCGAAAATTCTGAGAGAATACTTTAGTGTGGTTCACCTTGTAGTATGATATAAATATTCCTTAAATAGAATATAAAATTATTGTAGGGCCCTATACTCATAGCAGTTGTAATACTTAAAACAAACATATAAATTAAATCTCCACAAATGCATATTTCTCCTAATAATAATAACATCATCAAGCAAACGAACACAGGAAACAATACAACAAATGTGGCCAACACGGAACAGACCAGATACTTTATTACTAAAATAATATTCGCAAAACATTCGCATATTTTTTTGCGAATGCGAATGCGAATACTTTGAAATATGCGAATATTCGCGAATGCGAATGCGAATGCGAATGCGAATATTCGTTACATCACTAGTATAGGTAGATAAAGTGGGGTAGTCAGTAGACCAACTGCATGTAATAAACTTGTGGGAAAGCCGTGATGGTATAGATAGATAAAGTGGGATAGTCAGTAGATCAACTGCATGTTATAAACTTGTGGGAAAGCCGTGATGGTATAGATAGATGAAGTGGGATAGTCAGTAGACCAACTGCATGTAATAAACTTGTGGGAAAGCCGTGATGGTATAGATAGATGAAGTGGGATAGCCAGTAGACCAACTGCATGTAATAAACTTGTGGGAAAGCCGTGATGGTATAGATAGATAAAGTGGGGTAGTCAGTAGACCAACTGCATGTAATAAACTTGTGGGAAAGCCGTGATGGTATAGATAGATAAAGTGGGATAGTCAGTAGACCAACTGCATCTAATAAACTTGTGAGAGATGCCGTGATGGTATAGATAGTGTAGTAATCAGTAGAATAACGGCATGTGGATATTGCCACGGAGAGGACGACTATTATGTTTATTAGTGACTGCCCCATATGTGGGAAATTTCATGATGATATAGATAGAGAGAATCTTACTTCACTTATGGCCGGTTTCAATAATCTATCTATCCGCTACTGTCGATTGAAATCTATTGTGTTCTATATTTTAAATCATACATTTCAATCGACAGTCACGGATAGATAGGTTATTGAAACCGGCCATTAACCGCAGACCCACGCTATTTCGACGTTTGGTCATGGTTTCGCTCCAAAAATCTGTCGAATTGTACAAATACAATAGCGGCACAAAAGCGAAACATCAGAGACTGCGAAAAAACAGGCGGAGATGTGAATGCTTATTTCGTAATCTATGGCGAAACGGCGCTAGAAAGAGATAGATGTATAGAAAACAGTATGTATTTGAGCATGCCATCTCGCTCTTGCGTACGACGCACACGAACTGACAGATTTAAGCGGAGCCGCTTTCTCGATTCCGCCGCGGAGGTGTGCTAACGGCATAATAGACATTATATGATTGTTTTATGTAGATCATAGGTATATTATTATAATAATCATATAATAAATATAATAAATTTTGCATTTGTTCCCATATTCTACCAGCGCCATATAGACAATATATGAATAACGTGGCGGCAGAATTGCCATCCACACTTCTCAGCATTATACAACCAGATAAGTCTCCATGTGATCAGTCATGGTCACACAAAAACTTAACAGTCTAATGCCGGGAAAAATTCACCTATCCAGATATACAGGATATCAAAGGATTAGGCTCAAAACGCGGAATCAAAATACCAGCATTGTGCCTGAAATATTTGTGTTCAAAAACTTTTTTACAATATTACAAGTGTTTATTATAATAGATTTTTGAATTTTAATATACAAATTAACCGGTAAATCTAATTTTTGTAAATTATTTATTAAAGATTTCAGCTACTCATCATTTTTATTTGCAAACTTTCTAAGGAGAATCTCATACATGATAGTCTTGCATCTGTGTAAAGAAGAATTATTGGAATCACTGAGAGAACATTTATATCACGTGAAACATACTTACTCCAAACTTGTTAATCTCAAAAATAAAAAGGAAACTTATTTCATCATCACAGGATGTGTTTATCATTACGGTTAGATACTATTGAAAAAGAAAAATGTATAGCATACAATTTGAAAGATCTTTGATCCCTTGCAAGGTAGGCAGAGAGAGTCGAATACCACACATTCCAATCCCTACATACACACTGTATAGGAATAATAATAGCATTTGTCCAATGAAAATAATATCTCAATATTAATATTGTAAATTTAATTAATAATAGAACCACACCTAGTTCATGATATATGAAATTCTATCTAACCACACTCGGAAGTATCTAACATGGGATACCCATGCTAGGTATTTTATTTTATTTCATTTATTCTGTGTGGATCAAACAGTTGAAACAATAAGTATCTACAAACATTAAAAAAACAACAATGGGGAAACCAATTTAGATCCCTCTCTTACCAAACTGATAAACATAAATTTGAGGTAGTTTATGAAATAAAAGAGACAGGAAGAATTAAAATACTAAAACACCAACAAAAATATCTTAGAACATTACAGGTATGGATTGGGTTAGTTGGAAAGAAATCGCGCCTCTGCGATAAACTCGCCCTCTGTATATTGAGTGTATGATTGTATTTGTTTTAAATGTATTTTTGTATGAATTTGCTTGTAATCAATGTCAGTAAAGAATAAATGAATAAATAAGTATGTAGGATTGAAGCTGCCATCAGGGTTCATAATAGAAAATATAGCCTTTGGCGAGTCGCCCGGTAGCTTATAGGACAAAAATAATCTTTCACTTCACCCAAACACAACACACGCATCAACCATAGCATTAACGCGCCAATTTGACAGTATTGTATTGTAGCTATCTTCACAATGTTTATAATGTGGCAACTCGTGACCTGAGAACAACAAGGTTCCAACAACCACCAACATGAAACTGAGATAATGAGCCTCAAAGTTTCAAACCATCATTATTTTGTTACAATTCATAATTTTTGATTGAAAAGTAGTTTTTGTTTGTTAAAATAAAGGAAGTTAACCATTTTTTTTTTATTAAAAATCTTTTTTTAAACATAAATAATGGTAAAAAAACAATGTATAAGGGTTGCCTCCCCAGGACGCCAACATCTCATAGACACCAAACAAATCTCTGTCGCTGGCACCAACATAACACCATCGCGCACAATATCCGTTCTCGGCGTCTTACTGGACGAAGCACTCTCCATGGAAGCCCAAGTATCCAGGACAGTAAGCACAGCCTTTTTCCACATTCGTCAACTGCATCTCGTATCCAAAAATCTATCTGTAGATGCAGTAAAAAGTCTGATCGCCTCCTTTGTCATCTCTCGTCTGGATTACTGCAACATCATATACACAGGACTGCCCCAGACTCTTCTCAATCGCCTCCAGATGGCTTTTAATGCTGCCGCCAGGACTATCTACAGAGAGAACAAGCGTTGCCACATCACTCTACTACTAAAAGATCTACATTGGCTGAGGGTCCCAGAGAGAGTGGAGTTTAAATTGTGTCTCACTGTCCACAAGGCCTTATGCGGCACGGCACCCACATGTCTAACCGAACTCTGTTCCGTCGACGAAACTCCGAGACGACCGCTGCGCTCGGCCTCTTCTGCTGTCAACAAACTCGTGAAACCCAATATGGCGAACACCTCCAAATTTGCAGAAAGGAGCTTCAGAGCCGCCGCGCCATCCGTCTGGAACAGACTGCCCACAGATCTGAGGGTGTATCAGTCCACAACCACGTTTAGAACCAAGTTGAAAACACTACTGTTCGGGAGAAGTCACGGCGCCCTTGAGATGGTCACGGATCATTAAACGGCGCCACATATAAATAGTCCGATTATTATTATTATTATATTTGTTGGTTGGAACCTTATTGCTCTTAGATCTTAATAATATGGGAGCAACATATTATTAAGATCTAAGAGTTCGTCGGTAGTCTGGAGGTAGAGTCTCGGCCTCGTGAACAGGGGGTCCGTGGTTCGATCCCAGGTGCCGGCAAACTCCCCTTTCACGACACAAGCTTTTAGCTTACTGTGAAAGGTGTATAATATTATATGGATGTTTTTACTTTTTGATAGGTAATTGAAAAACGGACTAAATATATAAAAATACTTTTTATTCAATAATATGATATATAAAGATACAGGACAACCTAGTGAGGCTGCTGCAACTTAATTGTAGCCATATTGGTGATATATTGTCTCAGCTTCGGTACATTTATTTTATTAATTGTGTCGGTGTTTAATAACCTATATGGATAAATTGAATTGGATAAAGTGATTGAATATAGTATATTAAAGGTATAGTAAGAACTGTGTGTTTTTATTTATTTATTGAAGAATTGCTTTATAATAATTCTGATCAACAATGGGCATAAATTTAATCATTTCTTTCAAATCACTCTTTTTCTCTTCACACAAATTGATTTTTTGGTTCAATACTTTAGGTTCTCTTAGATTTTGTGTGTTACCTGTTCTTTTCCCTTTTTGAATTGTATTCTTAATACTAACATTTGTGTATGCCTCCTCCGAAAAAGATACTTTATATCCCACCTCAAAAAGACTTTGGGTCAATTTTATACAGCATATTTTAGAATATGGTATGTTTTTATAATTTATTTTAAAATCATTTGTTTGCATTTGAACAATTCGATATGGCTTTTTTTTATTTGCCCCTTTCAATAATCGAATAAAACTAATCGGTGAATAAAATTCATTTGCTTTCATAATTTGTTCAATTTGACTGTGTACCTATATTGTCCACTTCTTGTATTCCTGAATGGCCGGGAGTGGAATATTTCATTGTAATTTTTTCCACTTGAGGATTGTTTTTTAAAAAATCCAATACTGCGTACGATATAATGCTGTTCCTGTTTTGTGGAACACAAGAGTCACTCCATGTGATTAATTCTGTGATTTCATTTTCTTCAATTATTTTGTCCAATATTAATCTAAAAGCGCTTGCTAAGTCATTTCCGGTTCTGCCTGAAGATGTTTCTACCCATAATACACAGTATTTTGTTTTTGTAGTTGTGAAATATGCTGTCAAATTGTACATATTCAGTTTTCTACGATAATAGAAGGAGCCCACTCCAGCTCTTGGGCACGTTATTACATTTTGCAAATCAAATATAACTAAAGGAATATCCCCAGTTTTATCTCTTTGTTTTTCCTCCCTCATTAAATTTTTTTGGCGAACATGTTCCTGATACTTAACTTGGTCAATGCTCTCAGGCTCAGATTTCTCCAACAACTCGCAAGTATCACATCTATCCCCCTTGGGCATATGGAAACTTATATTGAATTCGTTGTTGAAAATATTGGTATATATGGAAAGTTTAACAGGTTGTTTTCCAGCAGACTTAAATTCTTCTTCATATAATTCAAACATTTTGTGGACGTTCAAATTGGATTCTAAATACTCCTTTGACGTTCTAGCTCGGCAATAGTGTGAACTGACTCGATTAAATGAGCTGATATGCTTCCTTACCATGTCTTTTTGCTCTTCTGAAACAGTACTATGTTTCTTTTTCCCTCGACTGTCTGGCTTGGGGGTATTTGTTTCATTCATGTTAGAATGCACATTGTATATTGGCTTTTGTGAAATGCTAAGAGTGTCTAAATAAAATGTCTTGCACACTCGTATTTTGTCATTCTTTACATTAAAAAAATAGGAAAAAGAGTAATTTCTTTTGGTGGAGCTCACATATTTTCGAGCAACTAACTTTCTCTCAGTTGTTGCTGCAATAAACATATACTTCCCATTCTGAGATAATGAGTAATATGATTTGAATAATACATTCCGTTCTTCTTCGGAAAATTTTTTGAACATTCGTAAAAACAGTTGTTTAAACAATTTTTGCGATTTTTGATCTGTTTTTCGGGTACTTGTTTCCCTCTGCAACTAACATAATTTTTTCCTGATTGGTGACATTCTTTTCGGACATTTCTCTTCCATGTTTCTGGCACACGACGTCGTTTTCTTGTGTTTTGTTTTTTGGTAGGTGGACCACTGAAAGTAAAAGTGATTTAGATAAACGATTCTTCAATACCTCTTTCTAATTTTTAAACAATTACTAGCGGCAAACTAGCTATTTCATGTTTACGCTGCCGTCAGCGGCATTTTAGCAAATTAGACTATAGTGCCGCTAGCGGCACGCTAGACACTTCCTATAAATAAACTTAGACCTATTTAATAGCGGTAAGTACAGTCGATTCCGCTTAATCGGGACACCGCTTAATCGGGACAGCCGCTTATTTGGGACAAATCTCAAAGAACAGAAACCAATAGTAAATTTATATGTATTGGGACAACATTCCGCTTAATTGGGACAGTAAATTTAAGATAACAGCACATATTATGTTACACATATTCTCAATAAAAAATATGTACAAAGAATTCTTATTTTGCATTGAATTAAATTGTATGTACCTACTCATTTATTATTTTAATTACGATTTTTTTCTTAAAAGTTAATATTACTTTTTTATTTTCATTATTTGAACACTTTGTCGCGGGTGCAAACAAATTGACCCGCGAGAACAGGATCGGGAAACACTGCCATTGAGCGATCTTTATTGTAATGGGGTGTTCACATTTTTTCAAAATATAACGCCAGGCGAAAAAACAAAATTCGCCGTACGCCCATTGATCGTCACACCTGAGGCCTGAGTCAACAACACACTTTCGTCTCACGTTCCCGCTCCGTTAGCGTTCGGGTGCAGACGATGTTGCAAGCAAGTGTCAATTTCGTTGCTAAGATACACAATAGTTACGAAAATTAACACTTTGGCGCACCATCGTCTGCACCCGAACGCTAGCGGAGCGGGAACGTGACGCAATAGTGTGTTGTTGACTCAGGCCTCTGTTCACACAAGTCCACCGATATAGAAACGATCTGTCAGATGCGCTTTGATTTTGACACTGTTTTCAAAATGGCGTCGAGATGGAGATCGCGAAGTGTTTATTTTTAGTCGAAAATGTTATAGTAGAGGTTATAAGGCGCCTTTTAATTAAGGAAACAAACGCCACAAACCAACAAAAAAGATAACAGCTGTCACGAAGCGGGAAACATTATAAAATTTATAGGTTATAAAGCTTTTACCATAGACACAAACGCCGCGCATATCTGCGCATGTGCAAATCGTTCGATCGCCCGAGAAAGTTGGAAGGTGGTCAACTCGAGACGATATCGTTTCTACTGGTTTTTATCGTTTCAGACTAGCTGTCATTTTGTTCACACGGTTCAAATGGCTGGCGATATTTTGGTGCCCTAGCGATATTCGCCAAAGTGAGAACACCACATAAGGATCGATCGGAGCGATCATTTTGTATTTTTCATCATAGATGTTTACTTTATTTACTATGTCGCTGTCTTTTATCTAGTATATTTAAACCAGAAAGTAATAGCTTTAAGCAAATAGACGTGTTCACTTGTTCATTGTTCACTTTTGATAAGCTGCTTTGACCACGACATTGGATGGTCTTTCAAAGTGAAACAATTTGAATGCTACTTGCAGTGGTCTCGAATCTACCGATTTTTCGGTATAGGTATAATATACCGAAATGGGCCATGTCCTACCGATATATTCTAGTAATTTACCGATTTTATCATTTTGTCGGTGGGCAAGTATATAATCGGTAGATAAGTATCGGGTATTCGGTAAAAGTACCGGATACTTATGGATTCGAGCGATTCTATAAGAAAACCCGAGGAGTTTTTGAAATATTTCATATTCCTATACCATTTCTGAAATTCGGCGACGGGGGGGGGTAGAAATTTTTGTAAAAAGAAAAGTATCCGATATTGATATCGTCGGTACAAATACCCGGTAGTTTTCAGAAACGGGTACTAGAAAATATTCTTAGAAAACCGAGGAGTTTTTGAAATATTGCAAATTCCTATTGTAAACCATTTTGGAAATTCGGCGACGGAGGGGTAGAAATAATTGTGAAAAGAAAAGTATCCGATATTGACATCGTCGGTACAAATACCTGGTACATTGTAGAAAAAGCATACATTTTTAGGCACTATATGAGATGGTAGGCCCCACTGTTGTCAAATGTGAGATTTCATAGGAAAAGTAATATTCACGAAATTGTTGCCATATGTACAATTATTTTTTGGTCACCACGTTAAATTATTTTTGGGCATCAAGTTTTTCACATTCGATTTAGATTTTATTTCTGCTGGTTTTATTTTATTTTTGTCAGCAAAAATAAAATAAAACCAGCAAAATTAAAATCTAACTTGAACACAAATTTCCTAAAGTTTACAGACGAATTACATTTCATTTCTGCCGCCTAAAATAAAATCTAATTTTTCGTTATAAAATCTACTTCGAATACAAATTTCCTAAAAGTTTATATTTGAATTAGAGTTCATTTTACCGGTTTGATTTTATTTTTGCAAATAAAAAAAGAAAAAAAATATTTCGCCAAAAAATCCAAATAATATTTTTGTAGCAACAATTTTCCTCCATAGAAAACTATATTTGACAGATATCTGACATTGGAGCCTACCATCTCAATGAGTTCCGATTTTTATTATATAATACGATGGAGTAGGTACTCGTATGTATTTTCATTGTAATAAAGTGAGGCACCATTTTACGGCACTTTTGACAGATCGGTTGGCGAAAAGAAGTGTGGTACTACTACTACTACTACTACTATTATACCATCACGGCATATCCCACAAGTGGGGTAGCCAGCAGATCAGCTCCATGTAAGAAACATGCAAACTGTCCTCTTCGTGCCAATATAAAATCAAGACATTCAGGATGGGTGGCAAACCTCATCGCTGAATTTAAGATGTAAAATGTCTTAATATATAATAAAGATAAATAAAATTATTTCAGACGACTCATACGATGTGATATGAATCTTTTACGGCCAGATTGAATAATCTACATATCCATTACTATCAGCCAAAATCCATGGTATAAAATATATTACGCAATAGATTTCAACTGATAGTAACGGATAGATTGTCTTTACATGCTGTTATGTTAGATAGAAATCGCTTAAAACGTCGACAAGAACTTCAAAAAATGTCCAATTACGTTTTTATAAATATAAAAATGATGTATTTTAATAAAAAGCGAGAAATACTTCATAAAATGTAGGAAACACCACACGCTTTCGCCAACCGTTCTGTCAAAAATTTATAGATTTTTTGCCTCACTTTTGTAAATGTGTCAGGGTTCTAGGTTTTGTATGGAATTCTGTGAGAAAAAGCAAGATAGTTGTATTTTTGTTGACGTATACCGAATTTGGATACAAAAATACCGATTTTTGTGGGGAGCTCTACCGATTTTGCACAATGACGTTCGAGACCACTGGCTACTTGAGTTACGTCTTGTTCAAAATCCGACATGGCAGCACTGCATTTAGTTGTCTATGATTTGTCATCTGTCATTATTATTGGTTCCCCGTACACCGCTCTTTTTTTCTTCCGGGCTGTAATCGCTGACAGTGACAATGGTACAAATATTTTTTACGTTGATTAATCCGCTGTCATCTCATTATTTTCGGCAGTTATTTTGCAAATAAAATAATCGATGTGCACAACATTACTTTCTTTATCACTACTTTCAAGTATTATTGCTATTGTAACTCAACATATATATATATATATATTTTTAGGTTAACGTACCCAAACAGCGTAGAACATTTTGCAAAAAATGCAAGGTTCATAAGAGCCACAAAGTTTCCCAATATAAAAAGTCGAAAGAGCGTCATCTTTCTCAGGGTAGAAGACGTTACGACCGAAAACAGCAAGGGTATGGAGGTCAAACAAAGCCTATTTTCAGGAAAAAGGTATGTAGAGCAACAATATTCAATCCCTTCCAATGACATTTTGTACAATCGTCTTGTTTGTGGATGTAGATCCTTTATTTCAATTTATTTATCAGAGGTAGATCGAAGCTAACGTATTTTTTACTATTTTTATGTAGTATTTCTGAGGAATAATATTATCAAAGTAGCTATGTAGGTTATTTGTTCACAAATTAATTTTCTTTTATTGTAAATGTACCGCAAGTATACTTTTTGGTACTTACTTACGGCGTTTGGCTGATTTGTAGGTATGGTCAGGGTTGTCAATTATATCAGTTTTTAAAAGTGAAATATACTATACTCTATTTCTCGAGAGAATAACCAAGCTAAGTACCAAACTGAGAACTGTTCTGCGCAGGTACACCCATCTGTGTAATGTCCCTGCCAATAATTTTATTTATCAACAATTCACAGCGCTAGCCTTTTACATTTATTTATTTATTTATTCATTTGTTAACAGCTATTAATAATAAGCTTTTTTATACATTAAAAAAAAAGAACATATCAAAAGATCCATAATCAGAGATAAAAATTTACATATGAGCCGTACAAATGCAAACAGAACTATCTCTCTACAAGAAAAAATTATGTTGGGTAAACGTATTAGAAATATTGGCAATGTAAAGCGAAAAAAAGTCTGAAAATAACTAAAGCAAAGAGAAAGCAATATGCTTACATTCAGAAAGTAGAACATTTTACAAGACATTAAAACCAAATATTAAGAAGTATTTTGCATGTTCAATTGTTCCTAAAAGGAGACAGCGCCGCTCGCACCCACACGACTCACATAGACACTTAATTAACAATTAAAAACAAACAACACGCAGACACATGTAGAAAATAAAAACACACAGCAGGAAGACCCTTGTCATATATATATATATATATATTTACATACATAGTTCATATCGACGTTCCCTACGTATATGTCTACGTAATTGTTTGGTGTAAACCAGCGCATGTACCATACATACATAAAATATTATATACATTGTATGATTTACATACATAAAATATAAAGATGAATGTACCTTAATTCCTCTAACCGTAATTACAATAAGTATTTCATCATAAATAATGCCAATGTTATTGCAACAGACAAAATAATATTGGTATAGTATACATATATATTGAAAGGTATTTATTTTCACTAATTGATAAGACGAAATTGTTATTTTTCTAGAAGTCTTGTTATTAATAAAACATTGTACTTTTATCCATGTTTGAAAAAATGTTTCATTATTTTGATCTAACTTTCGTTAGTGAAAAAAATCTGCTAAATATTACTTTGTTATTAAACAAAATCCAATTTCATACACAAAACAAAGGAAGATAACTAGTAATACAGTATTATTACACAAGTGCACAATGCCCACGAAAAGTATAAATTTAATATGAGTACCTATTTGATATTATTATTACAAATTACATTTATTTTCTTTAAGGCATCTGCACATATATATATTCACTACATTGCTAGTGTATGACACTTACTCACATATACGTCGGACCAAATAAAGGTTTATGAAAATTCTAAAAAGAAGAAACTACGTTAATTCTGAGTCCAGAAATAACAACCATTCTTGGTTTATTATAAAATAAGTTCGTATTGTCAATAAATATAAATATTTAGAATCATGTCAATATATATGCCTTAAAAACACAATAGTATTATCCCGGCGTATAACAACTCAAGTGGTAGTTAAGCTGGTAGATGTTGTTTTGTTTCCGACGTATATGTGAGTAAGTGCTAAATTTCTAAAAATATTGCATTTGTAAAGAAATTAAATACGCAGTATTATTACACACATTAATTGAATAATAGCTGCCAATTTTCAAGTAAATATGTCGAATAGAAAAAAAGTTATGTCAAAAAAACTACATAGAAACTTTAAATCGCTCTGGTGTAAAATTTAGGTTTGTGCACTTACGCACATATACGTAGGGAGCGTCAATATGATGTATACACAAGTATCGAAAATTAAGACAACAATCATAATTAAAAGTCAAAAAAACACAAAAAAAAGAACAATACAATTATCAGTATCACAGCATAATAATAAATTATGAATGGAGAAAAAAAAAGTCAATGGATCACAAGTCAATTCGATAGTAGGTTAATAATAATAATAATAACTAGACAATTTATAGTGCGCCGTTTTGTGGAATATATTCACTTCAAGGGCGCATCCTAAAATATCGTGTTTATACCTATGATTGAAGCCTGATACATATAATACAAATATTAATAAGCTATTATAAAAACTAAACATATATAAATAACAATAAGTTGTACAATTTATATCATTTATATGATATACCAAACAAGTGTGTCTTTAATCGACTCTTGAACAGATCAAGAGACTGTGTCTTACGCATTTGTTCAGGAAGATCATTCCACATGGATGGTCCAGCCGAGCTGAAGGCTCGAAAGGAATACTTAGGTCTCCCTCTTACACCGATTTCCGTCAACCTGACACCCGTATCAGAACCTGACCTAAGAGTGCTTTGTCTTTGATTTGGAACTTGCTGTCTACAGAGTTCGGAGATGTATGATGGAGCCATATTATAGTATCCCCATAATAGCCCTTATCAATCTATCAACAGACTTGCGCAGGAGTGTTTGAATTTTTTTGTTGCATTTTAACCAAGTAGTGACCGTGATAAATAAAATGGACAATATTACCCCGAAAGTATCACCAGTGAAAAAAAAATAAAAAAGGACAGGTAAAGTGTTATCTTTTTGTAATTGTTTTTTCAGAAGTGTTATCTGAATAAAAATTGTTTGCAAGAAAATTTTATTAATTTTTAAAAATAATACCGAAATTTTATTAATTTAAAAATAACGCGTTGCTACCATATATTTCAAATGTGTAATCTTGTTTTTTGAATATATTTCCATGCATTTTTAGTAGAAAATATGTTCTTTTTATAGGTATTAAACATTCAACTGTATATTTGTTGTATTTTAAACAATAAAATATTAAATTTATTTCCATACATTTTCAGTAAATGAGATGAGTTTTTGGTAGGTACCTATTTATTAAAATGTATAATGGAATATCAATATATCGTCCTTGCATATTCAAAAAGAGACATGTGCGCATGTTTTTATTCGGGCATACTCTTTTCATAAAAACTGTTCATAAAGGCATTAAAATTGTAGTTTGGACTTTTAATTGGCATGTGATATTATTCTATAAGTATTGAATTTTAATATTTGGTACTAAGAATAATAATAATAAACTTTATTGCACAAAATCAGCATAAAAAGAAGAACAAAAAACATGGTATCACAACAATAGAATAAATAATTTTGTGCAATGGGCGAGTTTATTGCTGAAGCGCAATATCTTCCAACTAACCCATAAAAATCACTTTATAAAATGGTTATGATGTCATTATAAGCAGTTTATTGTAGAAATGTCAATACAGTTATGAATTCACATGTCCCTTTTTGAATATGCAACAACGATATACCAAAATATAGTCTCATTATTACTCAATATAATGTTTTTTAAATTATTTCGCTACAGTTACCAACAAAAAAATATTACAAATTTTGTATTGATTTCTTTTTACAAAAACAGCCCGCGCGAAAAACTCTATATCCCAAAAACCACTCCGATATCACTCATATAATTCCTGCCACTTCAGTCCCTTTTCAGATATTTGGTTTCGAAATTTGCATTTTTTGACATAAGTGCAAAGTTCGACTAGTTATAGAAAAAGAAGAACTTTCTTAAATTCGTCTGCATTGCTTCTGAGGATAGTGACATAAAATATCTCTGTAAGTAAAAAATATCAATGATGATATTTGTTGTTTTCATTCTGAAATAATGATGCGAAAATGAAAAATTTTCAATTTTAGAATTGTTAATAAATAAAAAAGATACAATAATTTTTCTAAAGATCTATTTTCATTAAAAATCACCCACGGCACGTTACAAAAATGGCCGCCAAAAAAAAATTTCGAGAGTAAAAAATAATAATTCTTGTATGAAAGTCCTAACATATCAGGCAATTAACAGGCAAAGTATAAAAAAAAATCTAAGACATTGAGCAACATGGTCTGGTTGTTTTGAACAGGAATTAGTCTATAACGAATTTTCAGTACAGCGAAACATATTCTTTGGTCCCATGAAATTGGTTATACTGGGATTTGACCTGTATATTAATTAAGTAAAAATGTACCTATCGTCAATGCATTGTTTTCGATAATTTCGGATATATCGTCGCTATACGCATGTTTTAAATTAGCACTTATTACGAACACGTATTGCACATGCGTCACACGAGACTAAGCTATTGCTGGGGCCGTAGACAAACCGAACTAAGCGATCGACTACTGGCGAACTTTTCGACAATCTACCTACATGTATCGTATAATTATGCGTTATTGTTGCGGTTATAGTCGAAAATTTGTTTGTAGTCGATCGCCAAGTGCATGTTTGTCTAAGGGGGCAGTTCTTTTTTAACTCACGTCTAAGTCAATGAAGCGAAATCTGTCTCGCACGCAGCACCTTTTTAAGTACAAGTTAGATTTTGGTAGACTTTGAATTAAAATATTCGTGCATTTAAAATTATGCGTGTAGTTCTTTATACGCAGGCGTTAATATTTGGCATATCTGTGCAGTTTTTAATTATGTTTCTTTTTCAGGCCAAAACCACTAAAAAGATTGTATTGAGGCTGGAATGTACAGACTGCAAGTTCAGATCCCAGGTCGCCCTTAAGAGGTGCAAACACTTTGAATTGGGAGGAGACAAGAAGAGGAAGGGACAGATGATTCAGTTCTAATTATTTTATTAAAAAAACTCTTTAACTTGCATTTTTTGTATTATTTTCCATACACGAGGAAATCTTTATTTGACGGGTACACGGCAAAAACAGGATCATTGACAAATTATCATTTTACAGGAGAGCAAATATAAAGTTTGAAACACCATTTCTTTAATCATTTCAATGTGAATTACAAAGAAATCGGCCAGTTTTTTTACATTTTACTTACACTATTCTAAGAACTCATTGAGGGGAACAAAACTGCATTTAAATTACGAAAACGAAAAAAAATCAATGAGCTCGTTTTTGCCATGTACCCTTCATTTATTATAGAGAAATATTTAAATGGACAACAAAAAAAAACAAGTAAAAAATCAATGAGCTCGTTTTGCCGTGTACCCTTCACATTTATTATAGAGAAATATTTAAATGGACGACAAAAAAAAACAAATGGAAAAATATCAATGAGCTCGTTTTGCCGTGTACCCTTCATTTATTATAGAGAAATATTTAAATGGACGACAAAAAAAAAACAAACGGAAAAAATCAATGAGCTCGTTTTGCCGTGTACCCTTCATTTATTATAGAGAAATAAATAAATGGACAAAAAAAGCAAATGTTCTACTAACAATGAAGTTAGTAATATGATATTAAACTGTAAAGAATGGATGACTGTTAATAGGTGAACAAATGAAAATACTAAACACACAATGAAAAATACTTACAGAGGGACAACATGCTGATGCCGATGGATTGACTTAAAACACCAATTGAATTTTCCAAAGTGTGTTCTTATGTACTGTTTAATTATTGTTTTTGAGATGAACTACTTTTATTTATGAAAGTATATAGATCCTTACATAAAACTATGCTTGTATCGCAAAGGTGATGTAAGCTGGCAACCTTTGTTTTCATAATATTTTTTGTGTTATAAGTATCTCATCTTAAATATAATGCAGCTCATTTGAAATATAGTCTGCCAATTGTATTATTTTCTTGTTCATGACAAGTCTGTCATCTAAATAGTTTAATGGTTGCTCGCTATGGTTAGCCATTCCCATTCAGTCTTAGTTCTGTATGCTCATATCTGTATTTTTTCAAATCCCAATCTAAATTTCCTGTCACTTGTTTCAAGACTATCTATTATTATACGAGGGTTGCTATTTAAGTTTTGAGATAGACAAGTAAAAACAAATATTTATAATCGAAAATGGCTTTATTGTTTTTAAAAATATTCTTCATGAAGATCGATCCACTTTTGCATGCGTTTAAACACATTCTTGAAGCTCTTTTTTCAGTTTGATTGAGGTACCTCCAGAACAGGTGATTTGAAAGCATTAACCGCCTCTTCGCCGTCAAAAAACTTTTATCTCACAAATTATTTTTGATCTGTGTGAATAAGAAGAAACATTGAGTGTCAAATCAGGATTAAGCAGCGGATGACCCATCAATTCGATGTTTTAAATGCTCAAAAATGCACTTGTTTGAGCTGATGTGTGAGAGCTTACATTATCGTGGTGGAGAATGATTCTTCTGCAATTGGTTTCCCTTATTTTTCCAAACTCTTCTGGCAAACAAATGGTGGTGTGTCATTCACAATTAATCATTCTCCGTTGTTCTAATGGAATGCTACCGATGTGTCCAGTTATTCCGAAAAAAACAGGCGACCATTTGCTTCGAAGTGCTCGTGCGAGAACAACTTTTGTTGGATTTGGCTCATCTTGAAAGACCCATACAGGCGATTGTTGTTTAGTTACGGGCTCATATGCATAGATCTATGATTCGTTGTCTATCACAATCTTATAAACGTCTTTTGAAGCACCACGATTAATTTTTTCCATCATTTGTTTGCAAAAGTTTGAGTTCGTCGGTAGCCTGGAGGTAGAGTCTCGGCCTCGTGAACAAGGGGTCCGTGGTTCGATACCAGGTGCTGGCAAACTCCCCTTTCACGACACAAGCTTTTAGTAGCTTACTGTGAAAGGTGTATGAGGTTGTATTTGGGTTTATAACAAAAACCCAGATATATCTTTTTAAAAAAAAAAAAAAAACTCGACACGAGCCTTTTTTTGAACGATTGCCAAACTATGCAGTATCCAACGTGAAAAAATCTTTTTGACAGCCAAACGTTCACGCAATATTAAATGTATGCAAGTGGAACTAATGCTCAAGCATACCTCAATCTCATGGTATGTCACATGACGATCTTGCAAAATCAGTTCACGCACAGCATTGATGTTTTCTGGCACAACAGCCGATTTTGGACGCCCTTCACGAAATTCGTCCTGCAACGAAGTCTGACCAGGACTGAATTCAGAAAACTAGCCAAACATAGTGGCTCGAGATGGTACTTCACCATCAAAAGTTGCAACAATTTGATCGGCACACTGTTGTTGGTTTAATCCACGTCGAAAGTCATAGAAAATTATCGCACAAAACATTTTGTGCGTGAAGTTAATTTTTCAAGTATGTGTAAACAATAGAAATAACACTCGTATGACAAAACATTCTAAGTATGATTACCATAAAATGTTTCAAATTTTACGATGACAATGTCAGATTTGACATATTCGCACTGGTTTTGCCGTATCTCAAAACTTAAGTAGCAACCCTCGTATACATAGTCGAAACAAGCACTTAATAAGTTCCAAATATCTTTTTCATCATAATCATTAAATTTTACTATCTTTTGTCTCATGTGTGCTTTTACTTGCCATGAAACTTTGTTGAGATTATAGAATGTGTTTGTAATTGTTGTTTTTTAAGTCTCTCATTTTTATTTTTTTATTTTTAATATAATCCGTAACTTTTTGCGTATTATCCATTATGGTATGAAGTAAACACTTAACTTTTTTATAAATACACACTATATTTTATAAATGAGTAGACAATTGTTTCGTCTTTTACCAAGACATTATCAATACTAAATTTAGAAAGAATACAAATTGATTACGAAGGTACAATATATAAATTATGCAGTTAACAATTTTAAGTGGGGGATGAAGAGGGCGGGGACTTAGGGTGGAGTGGGAATATTTTTAGAATGGGTGATGCGTTAGGTACCGTTATGTTATTAACTATATTATTACAACTATTAATGTTTTTATGTATTTCCAATGTCTCTCTCAAAATTAATCTTCTATAATTACTATTGCCGTTATGTAGAATCTTAAATGGTTTTCTATTGTTAATGTGATGATTGTTCTCTATGAGGTGGTTGGCGAATTCCGAGAATCCCGAGTTCCTTACACAATTAAGATGTTCGGTAATCCTTGTTTTTATTCTCCTCGTGGTCATACCAATGTATTTCTTATCACACTCTTCACAGTTTAGTTGGTAAACCCCACTTTTTCCCCCTGTTCCGTCATTTGTCTGTTGTTAAGTATTATAATATTATAGTTAAGTATTTATATTCCTGCCCAACGCCAAAAGAAAATAAAAAATGGAGGAGATTTAAATATATTAAAAATGCATCCAAAAAAATCTTAAAAAATGTACCTAAGGATACTACAATTTCGTATTATACCGACCATAAAGTTGGTAAGTACATACTTAACAACAGACAAATGACGGAACAGGGGGAAAAAAGTGGGGTTTACCAACTAAACTGTGAAGAGTGTGATAAGAAATACATTGGTATGACCACGAGGAGAATAAAAACAAGGATTACCGAACATCTTAATTGTGTAAGGAACTCAGGATTCTCGGAATTCGCCAACCACCTCATAGAGAACAATCATCACATTAACAATAGAAAACCATTTAAGATTCTACATAACGGCAATAGTAATTGAACCGCTGACACGTAGAAGGGTATATATGCATTTTTATTGTTAAGAGAAATTCGCGAAAAACTTCCCTTGTAAATTTTTTGTTCCATAGTATACTTTAAATAGATAAGAATCTTATAAATGGATAAAAATAAAGATAATACAGTATGAATCTTTGATAAAATATATTTAATAACAAAAAAATAGCATATTTTCATTTATGGTAGGGGTATAAGAGTATATATGAAATTCATATATACCCTTATACCATCACAAATATGTCACATAATAATATTTTTCATTACATTAATCATGTAGCAAGTTCAAATAAAATTGCTTATATTCATTCGATAAGTATGATGCCATATTACATAAGTCTTTATATTTCTCGGCACTTATAGCCAACCTGCCCGTGTATAAAGGTGGCAAATTATCAGGCATGAGTGATCTGAAATCACCTCATAGAGAACAATCATCACATTAACAATAGAAAACCATTTAAGATTCTACATAACGGCAATAGTAATTGAACCTTATAAATGGATAAAAATAAAGATAATACAGTATGAATCTTTGATAAAATATATTTAATAACAAAAAAATAGCATATTTTCATTTATGGTAGGGGTATAAGAGTATATATGAAATTCATATATACCCTTATACCATCACAAATATGTCACATAATAATATTTTTCATTACATTAATCATGTAGCAAGTTCAAATAAAATTGCTTATATTCATTCGATAAGTATGATGCCATATTACATAAGTCTTTATATTTCTCGGCACTTATAGCCAACCTGCCCGTGTATAAAGGTGGCAAATTATCAGGCATGAGTGATCTGAAATCACTACATGGATCACCGTTTTTTTATAATTTTGTGAGAACTCCACGGTCGTTGAATATTATGTGACTTCCTCACATTGATTACAGTCGGGTCATCACTTGAAATGCGAGACCACATGATTTCTGTTACTTTAAGCTTGTTGTCCTTTTTTATGTATTTTGTGAATATATCAAAATTTTTGAAGTCATTGGATTGCATTTCCACGATTTTAAATGGTTTCTCAATCCTGGCCTCGGCGATTACATATTTCCACATTTCGGGAACATAAACATTGGAAACACGCTTCCTTCTCTCAATCAATGCGAAATCTCTATCGCAGGGTAAAAAGCTGTGACCTGAACATAGAAATTTTTGTTCTACAGAAGTAAAAAACTTCAACTGCACCAAGTAATTATACAGAGACAAAATGCACCAATTATTGTTCTGACCCACGCAACGATCGCTCCAAACTATGAGTTCTCTTTTCTCGAATTCTCCTAATGCTTGGAATGTTTCCAAAATGTATTTTAAAATGCAGGACGCAATCTCAGCTGAACCTCTCTGAGCTGTCGTTTCATCCCACAGGTGGGCAGCTACCTCATTTTGTCCCATATTGTGAATGGCAAAATTATAATTTGAGAGTTGGCGTTGATAAAAGATATTCGAGTGTCGAAGTGTGGGACAAAACAAAACTTGTTGTAGATCAACAGCAAGTACAATATAATTTGGGTTCCTCTTGGATATCTCTATATCTTTGTTCAAATAATCATACGCTGCCTCGGATCTCCTGTGGTGCAACTCACTTTCTATAGTTAATTTTTTTCGTTTTTCCTCACAATCTGCTGCCATGATCTTGATAAACAATTTATCACACGTTTGGCAGGTGTCTGATCGAGGAAGACCAAATCTCAAATTAAATTCTTTGAAGACATGCCTGTAAAGATACTTTTTTACTGTTGTATCCGGATTTAAACTTTTAAACATCCTATACATCCTTGATACAGATAAATTTGCAGGCAGACATTCCTTGCTGCTGCTTTTTCTGGAATAATGGTTTTCTTGCCGGGGAAAACTCCTGATGTGATTCCTTATTTCTTCTTTCATATTTTCTGGAATTCTATGTGGCTTGGCTGTGTGCTTGCCTCGGCCATCTTTAAAGTCAAGTCTTCCCATTTTTATTTTGTTTTGTATAACTTGTAAGCGTTTGTTAGTCAAACCAAATATATCAGAAAAAGTTTTTTTACATACAACATATTCGGTTGATGATCCATCTGTTATTACATACTTAAATGTATACAGTCGTCTTGAATCACTTTCCAATCTTCCTTTAGATCTTCGTTTTGGTTTGCAAGATTGGATTAATTTTGATAAATAAAAGGACTGTTCATTTAAAGTTAATTTATAGAATTCTTGAAATAAATTAATCTTCTTCTGGTAATCCACATTGCATCCTTTTAATTCGCAATATTGGGGACTGCAGACACGAATCTATAAAAATTTTAATAAAATTATGATAATTATTAACAATAACGAAATAATCGAGAAAATATCAAAAATAAAAAAAGTGTAAAGAAAACTATAATTTTGACAGCTAATCTGCAAGCATATATACCCTTATACTACTAACCTGCTCTGGTTGCTTTTTCCCTGGTTTTAATACTCCATTTCTTGATAAATATTCTTTTCCGCTATTCTTCAACCTTTTTCTCGTATTGTCTTTCCAGTTTTCTATATTAATTTTACGTTTTTTACCTCTATTAATACGTTTTCTATCAGCTAGCGACAATACTACGTCAATCGCGTCGGCCATCTTGAAATTATATATACCCTTATACCATAAACAACAAAACTATTTCGAATTACATTCCAAGATTATTGCCATTATTCAAACACAACATATTTTAATACATTTCTAATGCGATATACACCCTTATACGATATAAAAGTACATTTTGGTCATGATGTATGATATATACCCTTCTACGTGTCAGCGGTTCAATTATAGAAGATTAATTTTGAGAGAGACATTGGAAATACATAAAAACATTAATAGTTGTAATAATATAGTTAATAACATAACGGTACCTAACGCATCACCCATTCTAAAAATATTCCCACTCCACCCTAAGTCCCCGCCCTCTTCATCCCCCACTTAAAATTGTTAACTGCATAATTTATTTATTGTACCTTCGTAATCAATTTGTATTCTTTCTAAATTTAGTATTGATAATGTCTTGGTAAAAGACGAAACAATTGTCTACTCATTTATAAAATATAGTGTGTATTTATAAAAAAGTTAAGTGTTTACTTCATACCATCTCTCATTTTTACCTGAAATATTTTCAGTTTTGGATGTCATAAATTAAATCAAGTATTTAAAAAATTGTATACTACATATAATAAGAAAGCCCACGAGGAAGAATGATGTTGTTACAGCATTGTTGTCAACATTGTGTCTCATGGGTGTTAAAAAATATTACATAAAAATAGTATTGGTGCATGTCCTCTTTAGCAGAAAAAAATATAATCATGGAAGTGAATACAGAACTACTGCTAGTGGGGCTATATTTTTCACTATGGAACTGTCAAGCGTAGGCATTGAAGAAAAAAATCACAAGTTTCCGACTATAAAAACATGTATTGGTGATTTACATTCTGCAGTATATAAGATTGGACCTGCGAGCTTTGGGCGTGACCAATTGGGGACGAGAGGCGATGAATAGGAGGGAGTGAAGGTGACTTCTTGAGGAGGCTAAGACCTTCACAGGGTTGTAGCGCCACTGGTGATGAGTATATAAGATGCAATAATTTGGGCACATGGATGACAAAGAGGGTGTATTTATCTGAAAGGGATTCTGAAAAAGCACAGACATCCAAGAACTCTGTAGCTTAACCATAAATTAGTGTGCATGTATGAGAAATTTTATAAATGTGGAGGAAGCGAAAAGAGGTAATGCACTTGTACTACTACTATCCCATCACAGCATATCCCGCTAGTGGAGTAGCCAGCAGACAAGCTGCATGCAATAATGGAGGTTGCTTCTTCGTGCCAACAAAAAACTAAGACATTCAGGATGGGTGACAAACCTCATCGCTGAATCTAAAAATGTCAACTGATATACGTAATGTAAAAATAAATTTATGTGGGGTTCTGTTCTCTTTACCTACCCCACTTGGGATATGACTTGAGGGTATAATTATAATATGAACAATTTGCATTTGGCGCAGCCATCTAATAATTCGTGATCATCTCAAGGGCACCTTGACTTCTGAACAGAAATGCTTTCAGTTGGCTCCTGAATGTGACAGTAAGCTGATTCTGTTTTAGATCTGCTGGTAATTGATTCCAAGCAGTTGACCTTGCGATGTTAGCCCTGTAGGGTCTATGAGTTTGTTGACAGCGGTGGAAGCTGTACTAGTACACTAATCAAACCTTTTGAAGTTTGATTGCTTTGTAATTTCGCGACTTCCTGTAAATATTTTTTTTTTACAAATTTTTACTTATCACAGTGTCTGGCTTTCATTATAGATCATAAGATTATGGCTATACGTTCCTTATAAGACTATTTGTGCCAAGTTCAATTCACAGTGATACTTATAACCATTATAACAAAATATCAGCAAAGAAAGAAAATTTGGTAAAAAAAAAAACATCTATTCACAGTTACAAAGCTATTTATTTGCAATTCATAGAGAAGTTTTTAATTTATATTATATTGGCTGTTTAGAAGAAATTGTTTTGGCAATAATAGCCTTTTGACATTTCTGTTACCATTTTACATGCTTGTATATTTTGTATACCAATAAATTTACTAGTGAAAGTATAGTGTTTGTGTTGTTTTTATAATAAAATAAATTTACGTTTATTTCATTATTTTTACAGAATAGTGGAGAATCACACACATCCAGTGATTCCGATAAGACTACTTATTGTCAGTGAAAAAGGCATTATTCAAAATGTTTACAATGCTCAACTAGAGAACATATATATTTTTCAATTCAAGGTCATTATAGGTTCACACTTTTAAGTTGTGACTATAGTTGTTGGAGATGGAGTATTCGCCATTGCCTTTAATCTTCAGTACTAGAGGCACAGCAATATTTCTATGGCTACAGTTTTTGATATTCAATATTTCCTCAAAAAAAACTGTTGCTTAGAATGTATTCTTGGTGACTTGATTAATTGTTATATAGAAGAATCTTGATAACTCTAAAATGTCTGGTCCGTTGAGAAAACTTGAATGTGATTTGGTAAATGTTGTGTTATCAGCAAAGTCATCCTTCCCCCAGTATGGTGGGATCCAATCCTTGCTGAATTACTTTTAACCTCACAGCCTCTAGTGGCACACCAAAGTGGATCATTTTAAAGAATTGCTCATATCTAGGGTCTCGTGGTACAGGAGCAATACATTCACTCTCTTCCTGTACATCATTGTCATTTTTCTTCTCATTATTAGTTGTCTCTTTATTTAATTTTGCTTCAATTTCTTGAATATCTGGTATTGAATTTAGCTGAAAAAGATAACATAATATTACAGGTACTGAACTTATTTATAAACATTATAGATAACAGAGCAGGGCAGATTTTCATTTGGAACGGAATAAATTTATTTATTGTTATTTCTGTTTTGTAAGTTGCCTTCAAACACTATTATCTTTAATGTTGTATTTTTTTATGACAGACATTCCAATATTGTATTGTATTGTACCATGAGGGAGCAATGTGGAACTGGGATAAAAAAAATCATGGAAATATTTTGTTTGGACTGACCCAGAAGCTACCAATTTACTTGATGAACTATATTCTATTCTATAATATTTTAAATTGTTATTATATATCCGTTCTACGTCCCAAGTCCCTTTGAGAGAGCCTCCTCTTGTTTTGCTAGTTCAGGTGCGCTTGTGGTCAGTTTCATACCTAATTTCCCGCGTTTTCCCTCTTCTTCATCTTCTTTATCGATGTCTATGCCTCTTGACAGTTTGTGGCGTATTTATTGAGCCGCCATTTTATCATTGCGTCTTTTGTTTACGCTACAGACGGTCGCGTCGTATTTCTGTGGTTTTAAATAACGTTTTTTAATCCGAATCGGGCCTATTTTTGCGTTATTTTCCACGAAGATTATTGTGGTCAGCCATATATGTGATAGAGACACTTTGTTTTCGTTGAAAACCGGAAGATTTGCGTCTTTTAGTGACATAACCCCCAATAGTGTTAAGTGCAGAAATTGACTGTTATTTTTCGGTTTAAGTTATCTATAAGATACAGATATTGACTGTTTTTAGTGAATAGTTGTGAGTTATCGCCCAACCATGGAACAAGATTACGAAGCGGGTTACTCTTCGGAAGACGAAAGAGTCCCGCGCGGTGTTGCCGCCGACCCTCGCGTCGATGCCCTGATCGACCAAGTTAGAATATTGACCGATCATATAATCGGCGGCCGCCAATCTGTTCCACAGGGAACAAGTGGAACAGACACATCAGCTGGGCCGAGAGCCGGCACTTCTACCGCTCCGGTAAATACGGGCAGTTTCGGAGTGCAACTGGAGCTCCCAGGGGTGGTGACGCCTGCAAAGCTGGACCTAGGAGGTTTCGTTACGGTGGCGAAAGAGCCGTTAATACCTCCTTCAGAGGAAGCAGACATCCAGGTTCTCACGGAGATCCAGATGTTGGGGAAAGAGAACTGGGAGGATATAAGATATTTAGAGGCACAGAAGCCTTATCTCTCGAAGCCTGGGTTCGTCGAATGCACGACAAATGACGACCTGAAGAGGTACGATAGAGATGTTAGGCTAGCCCAGACTGAGAGGACTCTAGCTGCAGTGACGAAGGCGCTTATACGCCAAAAGCAGGCGCTCACACAGTCCTTACAGGAAATTATTGACTGGGCGGCCAAGCCAGGGACTTCAGTGGACAGCACAGCCTTGTTCCAGAAGTTCTCAGAGGCATTTGGTGCAGGCTCATCCCACAGCACCATATCAAAAGATGTTTTGCAGATGGTATGTGGAAAGAGAACGGAGTGCGTGAAGCTTCGGAGAGAGGCGATCTTGAGGAACATCCCGGATAGTGCCTTAGAGACGAAGCTGAGGAAGATCCCGCCCTCCCTTCAGCACCTCTTCGAGGCTTCGCAGGCGGACAGGCTCCAGCTTTCTGAGCCCTCCACTTCAGCACATGCCCAACAGCTTCAAATACCTCGAGGTCAGAAGCGACAACGCAAGGTGTCCTTAGGAGAGACAGACAGACCACCTCGCACACTTCCCAAGAAGGCCAAGAAAGAAAAGCCCTTTCGGAGGGGGGGTAACGCCCCTACTTCAAATAGAAGTAGGAGCGACAGACAAAACAGGAATCGAAGACAATGACATTCCGACTTTCAAAGGGGGCCAGCTTCAAAAATTCTTAGGAGCTTGGTTACAAGCGGGGGCTCCGAGGACAATTGTGAAGTTGATCTCAGGAGCTCGAATACCGTTTGCGAAGAGACCCCCTTTGATACCCCTCCATGGCCAATGGTCAGAGAGGTTCGAAACAAAAACAACGAGGGAGATGACAGTAGAAATAGAGAAGATGGTGAAAGAAGGAGTTCTCGAACCAGCCAATCACACACCGAGCTTCCTATCGAAGATGTTTCTTGTTCAGAAGTCGGACGGTGCAAAACGGCCGGTATTCAATCTGCAAGGCCTGAACGAATACGTTCAAGCCAGACCCTTCTCGCTGATAAACCTTCACAAAGTCCCAGACTTTTTGCAACACAAGGACTGGATGGTAAAGCTGGACATCTGTCAAGCCTACTTCCACGTACCGGTAGCCCAGAGTCACAGACCCTTTCTGAGGCTGGTGTACAACCATCAACTGCTGCAGATGACGGTACTGCCATTCGGCTTATCATCGGCTCCGAGAATGTTCACAGTGATTACGAATTGGTTGGCAGAGAAACTTCGAGAAGCAGGAACTCGATGCATCGTATATCTCGACGATTTTCTGTTAGCAAACGCATCAAAAGAAGTACTAACATCACAAACGACTATTGCAATCAGGTTCCTACAAGATCTAGGCTGGTGTGTGAACATTCAGAAGTCCAGATTGACACCAACACAGAAATTGGAGTACCTAGGCATCGTGTGGGATACTCGGCAGAACCTCAGGTCTCTCTCTCCAAAGAAGCGCTCAAGCCTTCGCTTAGCCCTTCGCAGTACCCTGGAGAGAGGAAGTTGGTCTCTCAAACAGGCCCAGAGCCTTTTGGGACGTCTCAACTTCGCAAACTTTGCCATCCCACAAGGGAGGCTGCATTGCAGACTGATGCAGAGAGAAAGTCGCTGCCTAAGAGCAGCTCATCCGCATCTAAAGATGACTTTCTCTCAAGGGGTACGAGGGGATCTTCTCTGGTGGAGCGCTGCGCTCAGTGCCTCCTCCACCATTCATCCCCCACCGATGGATCACTTCCTGACGACGGACGCTGCCGACACAGGATGGGGAGCACTCTTGGACGACCACCGCCTTGCGGGAACTTGGTCCACAGAGCAACTCCAGTGGCACAGCAACAGGAAGGAAATGTACGCAGTCCTGGCCGCACTATCGTCACCCGGTCAATCTCTAGGAGGTGCACACATCCTCCTACAGACGGACAACCGCACAGTAGTGTCCTATATACGAAACGAGGGGGGCACGAAATCCCCTCAACTTCAGAAGCTGACGCTGCAATTGTTTGCGGTTCTTCACAGCTCAAACATAAGACTAACAGCTCAGTACCTTCCGGGCCGTTACAACGGTCTCGCAGATCACCTGTCGAGAGGAAAAGGGCTATCGGAATGGTATTTAGAGGAGAACGCGTTAACAAGGATATTTACCAAACTCGGAACGCCTCTCATAGATCTCTTCGCATCGGAGAGATGTCACATCACCGAGCAATATGTGAGTTTGGACTGCAAGGATCACAAGGCAGTATTCCACAACGCCTTCAGCCAACAGTGGAATTATCAACTAGCATGGGTGTTTCCCCCACCGTGCCTGATTCCCAGAGTTCTCAATCATCTGAAGAGTGCGAAAGGGGAGTATCTTCTTGTAGCACCCAATTGGACGAAGTCATTTTGGAAGGCAGATTTGATGAATCGAGCATCCCGGCCTCCAGTGACTATAAAGAACCTCGAATTAGTTCTCAAAGACATAGTCACAAATCGACCACCACCACAGGTGGAGGACCTGAAACTGCAAGTGTGGAAGGTTGGGGGTGGGACCAACACCTAGAGACATGGTCATCAGATGAGAGGAAGTTGTTCTGTACTAGCTGGAGAGAGTCCACTCTTAAAACCTATGCGCCAGCCTGGCAAAGATGGAAAACATGGTCACAGGAAAACAGGGTAGATATGACATCACCATCAGGGAGTGAAGTTGCAAGATTCCTCGCCAGTTTACATTTAAAAGAAAAACTCGCATATAGATCTATTCTACTCCACAAATCTGTGATATGTACCTTCAGTAACCCAGCTAAAGACCTAGCCTCAGATCCAATGGTTAGGAGAATTTTGAAGTCAATCTCCTTGACGAAACCAAGATCAAATAGGTCCCTTACATGGGACCCTACACTATTGGTAGACTGGCTGAAAACAAATAGGTTAGATACAAATATCTCTTTGTTTGAAGCTTCCCGTCGCACTGCGCTACTCTTCCTTCTAGCGTCGGGCAGAAGAGTACACGATCTCACACTACTGAAGATAACATCAGATCATATGGAAAATAGAGGCGATGATATAATCTTCTGGCCAGCTTTTGGATCCAAGACAGATACTGCGAGATACAGACAATCAGGATGGCGTTTTTCAAAGAGTGAGGACGAAGCAATCGACCCACTTTTCTGGATAAAAACATTATTGACGGCATCCAAGGATAGGCGGGGGGATATAACGGAATTATTCATTACTACCTGTGGGAAACCTAAAAGGGCTTCAGCAACGGTAATAGGTGGCTGGCTAAAGACTGTGTTCAAGGAAGCCAATATCTGTGCCCCTCCTGGTAGTATTCGTTCAGCTGTAGCATCCCTCAGTTGGATTGAACAATCTCCAATAGAAGATATTCTGGCCAGGGGAAACTGGAGAAGTGAAAACACTTTTAGCCTGTTCTACCGGAAAGAAATTCAACCGTCTCGCACTTCACAGGCTGTGACGAGACTATTTTCACCAAATGAATGACATCACATTGCGTCTATGCCTCACCAGACGATAACAAACACATCTCAAAGGGACTTGGGACGTAGAACGGATATATAATATGATAATTTTACCTACCAATAAAATTAGTATTATATCATCCTGAGACGTCCCAAGTCCCGGCAATAGCTGCCTGGTGAGAGATACAATGATAAAATGGCGGCTCAATAAATACGCCACAAACTGTCAAGAGGCATAGACATCGATAAAGAAGATGAAGAAGAGGGAAAACGCGGGAAATTAGGTATGAAACTGACCACAAGCGCACCTGAACTAGCAAAACAAGAGGAGGCTCTCTCAAAGGGACTTGGGACGTCTCAGGATGATATAATACTAATTTTATTGGTAGGTAAAATTATCATATTATTTATATTTTAATCTTACAAAGAGTACATAATAAAAGTATATTTTATGTAATTTGTACTGAACATTATTATACGAGGGTTGCTACTTAAGTTTTGAGATAGACAAGTAAAAACAAATATTTATAATTGAAAATGGCTCTATTGTTTTTCAAAATTATTCTCCATGAAGATCAATACATTTTTGCATGCATTTGAACCATATTTCAAAGCTTTTTTTCCAGTTCTATTGAGGTACCTCCAGAACATCTGATTTGAAACGCATTACTGCCTCTTCAGGCATCAAAAAATGTTAACCTTACAATTTATTTTTCCAGTTCTATTGAGGTACCTCCAGAACATCTGATTTGAAACGCATTACTGCCTCTTCAGGCATCAAAAAATGTTAACCTTACAATTTATTTTTCCAGTTCTATTGAGGTACCTCCAGAACATCTGATTTGAAACGCATTACTGCCTCTTCAGGCATCAAAAAATGTTAACCTACAATTTATTTTTCCAGTTCTATTGAGGTACCTCCAGAACATCTGATTTGAAACGCATTACTGCTTCTTCAGGCATCAAAAAATGTTAACCTTACAATTTATTTTTCCAGTTCTATTGAGGTACCTCCAGAACATCTGATTTGAAACGCATTACTGCCTCTTCAGGCATCAAAAAATGTTAACCTTACAATTTATTTTTGATTTTGCGATTTTGTAATTGTTTTTTATCAATGTACAGTAAAGAATAAATAAATAAATAAACAAATAAGAAGGAATCATTGGGTGCTTAATTACGATTGATCGGCAGATGACCCATCAATTCGATGTTTTGAATGCTCAAAAAGAGCTTACATTATTGTGGTGGAGAATGATTCGTCTTCTGCAATTGGTTTCCCTTATTTTTCTGAACACTTCTGGCAAACGAATGGTGTTGTACCATTTATAATTGACCATTCTACGTTGCTCTTACGGAACGGTAGTGATATATCCAGTTGTTCCGAAAAAACAGGCAACCATTTGCTTTGAAGAGCTTCATGCGCGAACAACTTTTGTTGGATATGGCTCGTCTTGAAGGAGCCATACAGTCGATTGTTGTTTAGTTTTGGGCTCATATGCATAGATCTATGATTTGTCGTCTGTCACAATCTTATAGACGTCTTTTGAAGCACCACAATTGAATTTTTTCATGTTTCGTTTGCAACAATCGACATAAGCCTTTTATGAGAAATTGTCAAATTATACGGTATCCAAATGGGACGGCTAAATGTTCATGCAATATTGAATGTATGCGAGTGGAACTAATGTCCAAGCATACCTTAATCTCACTGTCTGTCACATGACGATCTTGCAAAATGAAATTAATCAATAACAGGCGATTTTGGACCACCATGACGAAATTCGTCCTGTAACTAAGTACGACCACAACTGAATTCAGAAAGCCAGCCAAACATGGTGGCTTAAGATGGTGCTACATCATCAAAAATCGCAGCGAGTTGATTCGCACACTGTTGATGGTTTAATCCACGAGGAAAGTCATAGAAAATTATCACAGGAAAATGTTCACGATTTTATTCCCTTTTTTTAACCAAGTTAATTTTTCAACTATGTGTAAACATCAGAAATATTACCCGTATGACAAAACGTTCCGAGTATGTTTACCATTAAATGTTTCAAACTTTACGATGACAATGTCAGATTTGACAGTTTATTCTTTGACTACTATATGAGACCTTTGAAAGAGATTGATGTTGGTGTGGAACTGAAAGGAGAAGATTTGAAGAACTCGATCCTTTTTCTTAATATTTTTCAATAGAACCTAAATATCAATATAATTCCATAAAAAATTTGGCACCCTGTATATTCCAAATAGTCCTCTCTACATACCCTATAAGTTTGTCTAACATGTATATTTTGAAAATATAATATAGTTTGGGATTAAGACAATAAAATGATCATATCAAAGCATGATGAATATAATATCATTTGAATTAAAAAATATAAGTGTGTAAAATTAGTCAATGGTTAAAACTTGGTAACAAAGTAAGACACCAAATAGACTGAGCTCTCGAGCACGGGGGGGGGGGGGCAAACTTTTCGGATGAAGGGCCAAATTCAACGTATACTTACTATTTATTACCATGAAAATGCATAAAGTGCGCTTTGTTTGAGTTATGCCATTATGAACAAGATCCGAGATGATGGAATTACTAGACATTTTTTAAAATTTATTTTCAATCTTTGTATAAAAAGTCGTTAGAAGATAAAAGCATGATTATTTTTTAAAAATATTATACTACTCGCGGGGCGCAGGAAAATACGCAGCGGGCCGCAGTTTGCCTGTGCCTGCTCTAGAGGGGAGTATGAAAAATATGAGGACCAAATTCCATTAATGGATTTTATTTGAGAATAGCTCAATGATCATAATACTTTATCAGAATACCTATGTGGGTCAAAGAGGATAAATATGTGAATGATAAAGATTGTGTTTTATTTTAATTCACACAAAAAACGACAAATATCAATAATATGGATCTTGCCGGTTAATTTTTTGGTCTATTTTTTAACTTCTTATTTGTAAAGAAATTCGTTACAGTACATACTGTGAAGTCGTTTTATTGACGATTCACTCACTATAGTTTATTCTAAAGAAAAAGTGCTGATCGATTGTTTGATACTGATACATAAGAGAAAACAGTGAGTTTCAGTTTGTAACCATATATTCAAGCAAGATAAACAGGTACACATTTTTATTTAGAAAATCTTCATCGATAGACAATCAAAAACAAAATGATTCTGACTTTTTGCAGCTGCAAGATATTATTGAACAACTTGACATACATTTACAAGGTTGAATTAATGTCTGGCAAAGTTGGCTTGGTCATTTCCTTTGAATGTAAGATACCATTATGCTTATTATATAGCCAAATAATAAACGTGTTTGATGAGAATTTTTCCATAGAAGTGTTGGTACTGTAACCCTTAATAGATGCAAATGCAAGGCATTTGAAATGCATATCACTCATCAAAACTCAGACCTTCTTTTTTTATTTTGCATAATTAGTTTATATTAAAGTTCATCAGTTGTCAATTTTTTGAAATAAAAAAAATTGTACAAACTATTTCTAACTGATTTAATTGTTCATTGTTAGGTCAAGGTTTCCCGAAGATGAAAGAGCTGTTTGTACAAAACCTTCAGTTACAGTTTTCAAACAATGTTTTTTACTGCCAAATCTACAGGTAGTATCGCAACTGCTAACAGAATGTAAAGCTAAAAGTAATGGTTTCAAAAACGTTTTACATCCATTTATACACAATTGTTAGAGGAGATATGGTGGATACAGATAATGCCCAGAGTGGAATGTGGGACTTATATGCCACAACTCCATAAGAAAAGAGATCAACTACTCTATGGTAAATATAGATGCATAACCCTCTAACACAGTATATAAGGTGCTCTCATCCATTTTATTCAGAAGATTGGACCATTGGTGGAAGAAATTCTTGGACTGTATCAGGTTGGCTTCTAACACGGAAAATCAGACAATCATGCTGGATCAGATTCTGCAAAAAACAACTGAATACAATGTGGACACATTCACCTTTTATTGATTTTTGAGCAAACTTATGACAGGGAAAAACTGTACCAGATTGTGAAAAAGTTTAACACTTAAACCAAACTTATTGAAATGGTAAAGCTTACTATGCAAATATAAACTTCAGAGTAAGGATGCAAAATTATCTATCCCCACTATTCGAAATAGTAAATGGGCTTAGAAACGGTGCAAAATAATAAACTTATAGCACCAACAGACTAACGGTACAATGATATAATTGATAGTATGGTGTGATCTTGTTTTGTGGAATTAGATGGCCTGACATTTAGCTACGTTTAGATTCAGACAATTCTTTTTACACCAATTATTTGAAAGATCTAAATTCTTTTGCAATGTAGTCTTCAATATTATTGTCCTATATAGCTTCAGGTCAACTGCAAACAACCAGGGCCGGATCTACAGTATCCAGCGCCCTGGTGCAAGAATATGACCCCCCCCCACCACTAAATATTGACCTTCTATCTATCGACCAAGGGCGTCAGAAGAAAAATTTTATGTTTATAAACCTTGTATGAATTTAAATTAAAGTACATAATTTTAATAAATACTATTGATTTATTTTATTCACTTATATGAGTGGAGGTCTCTTAAAAACATATAACAAAACACAACGCAATTAGGTATCTACTTACTAAAATAAATGTGTAAATAAAACAATAACAGCATTAATTGAAAAAACGTTAAGATATTCCATCCACTCTTTCAACATTCACGAGAATATTGATGAAATAATAAATAAAAAAATGTCTTCATTAAAAGAAATTAAATAAATCAATGAATATACCTACTGAAAAGTAAAGCAATAAGTAATATTATATTAGCTGTCCTAGCGCCTAGGAACAATATAGAACAATAATAATGGGAAGGACACAAAGAAAAAAACCTCATTGGATGTCAAAACCAAAAAACATGAATTCTCATAGTATGGATATATATCTACACACTATATAATAAAATGTATATTAGACATCTGTAGAGTGTAGATAACTATAACATAACGTTATAGGTACATATAGATGGATGGTGCTGCTGCTCTGTAGTGCACCTAACGGAAAGGGACGGGTAGTGTACCAAGATACAAGGTTTCAATTTAAAAGAATGGGACAGACGACATCCCATTGTTCTAGTGCCCCAGCTAGTGGTGCAAACTCCATACATAAAAAACGGTTTATGCTAATGACTTCAAATCTTGTTATACATTATATTTTTTGCAGTACGTATGTATATATATAGGACCTAGGCATTATAGCACACATTTTGTGAATGAGTAGTGTAGTGTTCATTATGTGTCTATGTATTTGTATACTATGTCCTTATAGATATTGGACAATAACTAAGATAGTAGGGTAGGTACCTGCTACTTCCGCTAGGACAGTAGAGTATTATTACCTACTATGTAGTATGTACGTTTGAATGAAAGTAAAATTATTTGCACGCACTTTTGTATATCTATGTGATTATTTTTTTATTCCGAGGCGAAATGTTTGGAAAAAGACCAAGAAATAATGCTTTTTAGTGGCGCCGTTTTAAGGAAGCGCCCTGGTTTTTTGCACCAACTGCACCTATGGTAGATCCGGCGTTGCAAACAACAAGAGCTCTACAGCGCTGATTTTTTTTTTAACTGCCATTAATGAATGATGTGCAATCACTGTGGCACTCAACTGGAAGCATATATTGGAATTGAAGTACAACGCCCAACTTTCAGGGGACTCTCTAGCCAACTGTAGAAAGATCCGTCAACTCCATAGCCACGTAATTTTCGTAGAAGCATATCTTGAGGCACTTTGTTAGAGTCTGTAATTAGGGTCGACTTGACTTCTACCAGAAAAGGTGTTGATTAAATAGTTTTGATATGTTTACAAATTTGTGAGTGTGATCTTTTCAGGAATAACACCATGTCTCATGAGTAATTAGCAACATCAACAAACCTGTGATTCTAATATTTTTAGCGATCCTTCTAGTTTGTTCATTTTCACTTCAAAGTTAATTAGTCTTGTTTCACATTGACTGGAAAAGTTGTTTAAAAACTGGACATTTTTAATGATAAAATGGTTTATAAATGCTAACAAGCGCTTTTGATGAAGAGAAGTACCCTGTGAAATAAAAGTTAGTAAAATATCAGATGAGGTGCATGCATGAAAATAAAATTTATGAATTTTCTACTAATATTAACATACTTATATACTTTTTCACCTGAGAAATGATAAAAGATTGTCAATAACTGAAAAGAATCTTTTCTCCAAGTGAAATACATTCATGTTTCTGAGAAAAATCTTAAAAGTTGAACAATTTTTTATTTTTTTATTTTATTTTATAGAGACACTCACAGAAAACTGACAACACAATACATAAATTACAAACATACAATAAGATCTGGCCAGTTCCCCAATTAAGAGTGTCTACAGCATGCACAATCAGAGAATTCAATTAAAGCGTGATTCAATATAATGCCACGATAATGATAATCTATATATAGAGATTATTCTACCAATGCACATCATCGCATTTTTCTTAGGTAAACTGCTTTGTTGATTCTGTTATATGAATGATGATGTGCAAGAAGAATAAAAGAAATTAACAAACAAAATATAATGTAACAATAATCGTAGAACAACAACACAACTATTTTAGCTTAATTAACCCGAATCGGGCTTTTGACGAATTGCACACCCAGCACGACAACAAGCCACAGGCAAAGGACGAAAAATGAAACCTTCGAAACAAACTATGTCAACAATTTTACATTACACTTCACCTCCCTCCCAAATGTAGCCAACGAGTCGTTAAATATATCAACCCCCTCCACCCCTTTCTCACACAAGATGTTATAAAATCTGCACATTCGCGATACTGGGCTAAAGTGGCCGATATTGTTGTTGTGAACTCTTACTCGGAATGTATTGGTACTACGGAGACGTGGATTTTCCTATTGACTCCATAATAGTCATGGTGCTTTAACAGGTTTTGATTTACGCAATTATACTAAAATATTTAGAGTAATGCTAACTTAATAACTAGTACTTACTGAGCCGATATCCATTTTCTGTCAAATATTCTCGATAATATATTTATTTTTATTATTCTTTCCGATTTGATATTTTGTAACTATGTTAGGATTCTTCTTATTCTCTAGGCATAATATAAAAAGTGAAAAAGAGATTAACATGTCTTATAATATGAATAATTATAAATTCAAAAAATGTAATGATCCTAATTGATTATACATAGAATAATAAATTTGGCTGAGGTTATTTCTACCCATTTTTTTTTTTTTTTTTTTTTTTACCATAAACAACCTGAGGTAAATAAATATATTTCTGTCCTTTTCCTAAATGAAACAAAAACTGTGAAAGCACTACTCTATGGTTAATCTATGGCATAAAACACTTCTTTCCGGCTTTTGTCAGGTTTTCTTTTTGCCGCCCATGTTGATATAATTCATTTTATAATCCAGAAATTTAACCCATAAACGACTTAAAAACACTCAATTTGTAGAAAATATTTAAGAGAAAATTAAATGCAATAAAAATATCCATTAATATAAACAAAATAAAGTTAAAACACGAATTAGAAATTACTAACAAAACGTCACACAAGTCTAATGACAGTATAAACGTCAAACAAATAGTTGGTATCTGTTATCTGTGGTTGGTATGTACTTTGGGTAGAAATAACCACTTTTTCGCGGAATATTTTTGTTTGTATACAAAAAAAAAAAAAAAATGGGTGAAAATAGCGCCTCCGAATAAATTTACTGAATAAAATTCAAAAAATATCGGAACTCATTGACAAAGTAGGCCCCAATGTCAGATATCTGTCAAATATAGTTTTCTATCATGGATGTATGTAGGTAGGGGATGGAACGTTTATAGTAATTTGTATGAATGACAGCGAAGCCAAAAAGTGAGGAAGGGAAATCGACGGTGGCCATTTTGTAGGAAATACTTTATTTAACATTTGTATGGGCAATGTATGGAAATTATTCACAGTATCAGAAAACATTATATTTACTTCTTAAAATAATTACAATGCCACATAACTTAATGTTTTCATATACTTGATGAAATAGGGAATAGGATGAGTAAATAAAATTGAGTATTTCATTTCAAAATCATTATTTATTTTTAAACTTTGTTTTCATATACACACAATATGGAGAGAATGAATGACAATTGAAGGATATATCTAAATGAATAATATAAAACACACGAACTTGCAAATGAGCGGGAAACTCAGGATATTTCGTAAGAATGACGTTTTTCTCCAACCTCGCAGAAAAACGAGATGTTTTTGAACACAAAACACTACGTTTACTTGGTGTCAAATATTGGATAATGTCCAGTTTCTCCTTTCTGGATCCTTTGGAAAACTACAAAAAATGATTTTGTTTATAAACATGCGATAATATCATTAACCTGATCAGATTTGTATGCATGAAACATTTCATTCTAACGGGTAAACAAACCAAACATCAGATTGTAGGTTCTTTGTATTGTCAGATGACAGAATGGAAAACAAGTTACATGTGTAGATATAGGAGAATAAGGACAAATAATTATATAGAACGTTTATAACATTATTATAATCATTTATAAGTATACGAATTATAATATAAACGACTTTAAAATCGCATATATTAAGATAAAAACTACAATACAAAACAACTTACCGAAAATATGACAATCCTGTTTCCTGCGAAAGTTGGATTGGATTTATAACCACAACCATTTATAGCGCACATCACCATGTTAATCATAAGATGATTCCTATTCTTCTAGATATAAAAACAAAAACCGATATGAAAAATTCAACTAATGTGCAAAAACTTGAAACATTTTTAAAACAACTAAACATACAAATACAAGGGTTGGTTCATGGGAGCATAAATGTCACTCGGAGTCGTTTGACCTGAACGACCATGAAGTTGCAGTGAGTGGTGAATGTAATCCGGATAATCGTGAATAACTTAGAGCGTTTTATGTCCCAATGTTATCGTAATGGCGCCATTATTTTTTACGTCTTTTTATTATTTTTTTTATTGCTTTTATAACTTTTAAAAAAATTTTTTTTTTGGATTTACTTTTTGTTATAATTTCTTAAATTCGCCGACGTGTAAAAGACGTAAATTATGAATATATTTAAATAATTAATATTTTTATTATTATTTGACTGGCGCCTTTTTATAGTAGCATTCAAGTACTTTTGTGTTTCTTTTAAATGATAAAAATATTTTTGTCTCTAACGAAGGAATAAATTATTTTAATAGGTATCTTTAAAATTAACAGTTAAAGTAATAACTAGTTGATTAGTTTATAACTAATTGCTTTATACTTTTTTTTTTAATTATTCCATTATCTAACTTTCTGAGCTTGTATACTTCCCAAATACTTGTTACAAGTTTATATCCTAAATTTATCCAAACGAATTCACTGAATCAGCGTCAGAAATTATAAATGACAATTACGCAGAAATCGAGTATATTTTCTGAGACTATAATTCTTATTTTGTTACACATTTTGAAAACATAGTAACATACAGTACATGAACACTATGAATGCGTACTGGCATTGTATAGGTACTTTCAAAATATGCGTCGTCGACTGATCACTCGGTGACTGTCTGAACGCAGCCCAAATGCGACGCACCGAACAAAATTTATTTCTTACAAAATGGTCGTCATTCCCCTCCCCGCGCAGCTACAAAATGTTTACCAAAGTGTCTGTCCATTACTCTATTTAGGTCCATGTTTTCTATGCAGGAAAAATATTGCTACAATAATATTATGTGGATTTTTTGGCGAAATTTAAAAAAAAATATATTTCAGGCTGTTTGCATTCTATTAATTATATATATACATTTCAATGTGGTTCATTTTATTATTACTTTTTTAAAATGTATTTCAAACTGTTTGCATGTAATTAATGATTATTATATAATTTTGTCATATTAATATTGTCATTATTATTTTACCAACTTTTTGTAATGTAGTTTTCTTTTTATTGTCATAAAAATTTAAGAGGAAATATTCAGAAATTACCAAGTTATAAGCAAAAAATTAACAAAAATGCGGATTAAATCCTTTGTCCTGACAAACTTTAGCAACATGTTAAAGAGATATGTATGTCGCATATTTGGGGTTATGTGGTTTGATGCCTTTTACCTCGCCGTAAAATTATGTCTGGATGAATTTTTTTGGTGTTAATAATTTAACTCATGCTGTTTGAGTCCTTTGTCCTATTGGATATATGCAATTAAGCCCTAGCTAAAAAAAAATATTTTGCATTTTTTATAAAAAAACTAGACATTTGGGAATTGAATGCTTTTGCCAGAATGTGTAACAGACACAAATGATTGACTTTAAAACATAAAATGACTATTGTCAAAATTGTGGTTTGATGCCTTTGTCCTGAGCACAGTCGATATAATATATTATTGTGAAATTCAAATTTAATGTAAGGATGTATTGTTTTAGTTTTGAGAAATGTTGTAAAACCTTTAGGGACATTAACGTTTGTAATTAATTGTTGGGAGGGTTTGTCGGGGGGAGCCCTTCAGGCGATCTCTGAGGCCTCTCATATAAATAAATGTTTTGCACGATGAGTTCTGATGACATAGGAACTACCATTCCTGAAACATCCACGGGTAAGGGAGGGTACAACCCTTAATTTCAAATTTAAAGTGCATCACCGGGTACGGACATACAAGAATAATCGGTGGGATGTACTCAAATATGTATAACAAAATTGAACAGTGAACATTATTATTTTAAGGTTAATTGCGATGTCATTTGTTGTTATAATGAATTGTAAATTAAAGAAAAAATGTTTTTATAGTTAAATTAGAGCTAAATTGCGTGCTAGCCTTTATTTATGAAGAGATATTTGTTCATTTGCTATGAAAACGCACAAATAATATTTTTAAATGTGTTATAAATTGAAATGAATGCAGATATTATAAAGAATATTTTTTTATGCCGTACATAAAAAAGAAAAACACATTTAAAGAACACCTTTGAATGACATTAAAAAAAATAGTGTTACTTTACGATCCATGACGTCAATAACTTGGGTTCCACGTCTGATTCCCTCATTTCTTATTCTATCACTAAAGCTCACACCCAGCATATGTCTTCCCGTGGATAGTTGTGTGCACCTCAACTTTTTCAGGTGATTGACATTGTTTCTAGTCAATATGTTGTCACAGGTAGGACACATTGCAAATTGATTACGTTTTAGACATATTGGAACTTGCTTGTTCTCGTGGATGAATTCAAGTTTCCCATAAGCAGCCTAGCCAAGCCCTATTCTTGGCAACTCCGCTGTTTGGCTATCTTTACCAAGTCTAATTTTGTGTCCCAAATATTTAATTGCCATATTATCTGGATTCTTTGCTTATCTTTTCATTCCTCACTCTGTCTATTAGTCTCTTTCCACACATTCTTCTTAAAGAACGCATTTCAACTGCATTAATTCCACGTTCATCCTTAACCTTGTCTATTTCTCGCTGCCATACATAATGATTGAGATAAGGATAGCCCAGTGCACCATCCCTTTTGCTGCATTGTTTTAGTTTTCAAAATCTCGTCACAAATACTCACTGCCACCTATAATATTATAGGTGGCAGTGCAAATACTCAAAAATATACTAAATTGGTAATTAAAAAAAAACTTGGTTATGTGGCCATTCAAATTTTGCAGCCAGTTTTAAACTAGCGTTTGTTGAGAAAGTTTGTAAGACAGTTTGTAATGACAATAATTTGAAATTTTCTTTATCCTACAGTTTTTTACTTCTCCTATAAAATTTGACCAATGTGGTTTGAATCCTTTGTCCTGAGCACAGTCGATATGATCTGTGAATTTCACTTTAAATTTGACAGCTGCAGTATGTAGTATGCAATAATCTGTGGTACGGTACGAAGTGCGAAGTATTTGTATGTCTATTAGCCGCTCGTGTCCGGAAATGAATGAATCGTGAGTCAAAAGGTGGTGGATTTAGACTCTCGTAGACCACTGACCCTGACACTCTGGATAATCATCCAAAGTGAAGCAATGTGAACGAGCTACTTTATTATTATCATTCATTCATTTCTGTCGGTCCCTCAATCCTGAGGATCGTGACCATCATGCCTCGTTCTGTAGACCATCTGTCTCCATGTTGAGCGATCCTCTGCCATGTGTAAGGCCCCATGAAGTGAGCTCTGTGTGGCCTCCTTAATTTGGTCGCTCCATCTTATTGGCACTCTGCCCCTTCCTCTCCTCCCTTCTACAACCCCAGTCATAATCACTTTTTCTAGGTTGTCAGGCTCTCTTCTTGCAATGTGCCCGAAATATCGCAAAGCGCGCTGATTGCAAATCGTTGAGAGTCGCGCCGAAATGTTTAACTCCCTGAGAATGGACTCATTGGTCCTGTGTTCCGTCCAATGCACTCGGAGCAATTTTCTCCAGCACCACATCTCAAACGCATCGATCCTCGCGCGTTCGCTAGCTCGCAGCGTCCACGTTTCAGCTCCGTATAAAAATATGCTGAATACCAAGGTCTTGACTAGTCTTATCTTTGTGTTTCTCATAATTTCACGGCTTTTCCAAATTTTATCAAGACGACCCATTGCGTTCTTTGCCATCTGTGTGCGGCGGTTCACTTCTTGGTCGCTTGTGCCTCTATTATTTATGAGAGAACCTAGATAGATAAATTCGTTGACAAAGTCAATTCCTGGAAGATAATGTTCCGTGTCTGCGAGCCTGCCTGAGCGATCAACTATCATTGCCTTAGTTTTACTGCAGTTGATCTTCAGTCCCATCTTTTCACTTTCAATCTCCACACGGCGAAACAACTCTGCTAACTCCTGCACACTTGAAGCGACTAAGGTAGTGTCGTCCGCAAACCTGAGATTGCATATCTTCTGTCCTCCTATTGTGACACCACCATTCCAACCATCTAGGGCTCTTCTCATGATGCTCTCTCCATAAAGATTAAAGAGCTTGGGCGAAAGTATGCATCCTTGTCGTACTCCCTTCTCTGCTTTGAATGGTTCCGAAATGGAGTCCTCTATTCTTACTCGTGATTTCCCTTCTAAATACAGATTTTGAATTAAGAATAACAAGTGATCTGGAACTCCCATCCCGCTTAGGGCTTCGAACAGCTCTTCCCACCTCACACAGTCGAAAGCTTTAGTGTAATCAATGAAGCAAAAAACAGTTGGTACATTGAATTCACGGCATTTTTCAATTATCTGCCTCATGTTCAGGATCTGTTCTCTGGTACCTCTACCTACGACAAAACCTGCTTGTTCTCTGGCAATTTGCCAATCTACATGTCCTGCTAGTCGCCTATTTATTATGTCCAACAAAATTTTGCTGGCATGAGATATGAGGGAGATAGTTCTAAAGTTATCGCACTTTTTTGTTGAGCCTTTTTTGTGCAGTGGAATTACCGTGGACTCGGCCCAGTCTTCTGGCCATTGTCCGGTCCTCCACACTTTTTGGCAGATGGAATGAATAGCACGAGTCCCTTCGCTACCCAGATGCTGCAACAGATCAGCCGTGATGCCATCACCACCAGCAGCCTTATTTTTCAAGCGGGCAATAGAGTGTTCCACCTCGTCTAGCATAATATCTGGTTCTCTCTGTTCAACCACCTCGCGTCTCTGTGTCACCTCCCCCTGCGAGCCATTGTCTTTTGAGTCTTTGTAAAGGTTTTCACAGTAATTTCGCCACCTGTCAATTACTTTGTCCTGCTCGGATATCAGGGTTCCATCGGTGTCTTCAATGAGCCATGTTTTTGGTTTGAAGTCGCGGGTTAACACCTTAACTTGCTTGAAAAGATCTTTAGTCATGGCTTTATCTGCAAGGTTCTCGATCTCCTGACATATTGCATTGATGTAAGAGTTTTTGTCTTTTCTGCAAGCAGATTTTACAGCTCTGTGAAGAGTTTGATATTCTGCACGGTTGGTATTATTTGTGAGTCCAGCTTGCTTAACCACTCTACGTCTATCTATCAAGGACCATGTTTCTTCTGATATCCATGCTTTGCTGCTTGATGTTGGTCTGGGCTCCTTCTGTTGTGCCTCCCTTGCTGCCTCTAGAGTGACAGATTTTAGCTTCACCCATGCAGCATCAGATGTTTCAAAAGGATCGAATTCTGTGTTGTTTATCTTCGGAGCAACAAGTTCCTCAAACCTACACAAAGCGTTGGGGCTTAAGCACAGTTTGGTGGAATCTGACTTCTTCTTAATGCATTTTATGTGTACTTTGATGTTGGCAACAAGAAGCTGGTGATCGCTACCACAGTCTGCACCAGGTAATGTTTTGGTGTTAGTGATCGAGGAACGCCATCTTGACTGTACAGCGATGTAGTCAATTTGTGTTCTGTATCTGTTTCCCGGTGAGATCCAGGTATATAGTCGTCTAGGGTGTTGCTTGAACCAAGTATTCATTATGGTCAGCTTATTTTCTATGCAAAAATGTAGAAAGCGGTCCCCTCTCTCGTTCCTGTTGCCTAATCCAAACCTTCCTACAGTTGTGCCTGCATTCACATCTTGACACGTGTTCCCTATCTTAGCATTCATGTCTCCTTGGAGGATCGTCATCTCTCTTTTCGGGATTTTGTTTATGACCTGTTCCAGGTGATTGTAAAAATTCTGGATGTCTTCGTCTGATGATTGAGATGTGGGCGCATATACTTGTATAATGTTTAGGGCGCACGGTTTAGCATTGATTTTGATAGTTATTATCCTGTCATTCACAGTTTCATATCCAATTACTGAATTCTTCCACTTCTTAGATATTATCACTGCCACACCATTTCTGCTATTCTCTTCGTTACTTGAGAAGAATACGATGTTACCATTCTTTGTAGGGAAATGACCACACCCCTTCCAATGCGATTCCCCTATGCCCAGGATATCCAATTTACATCTCTCCATCTCTACCTCCACAATATCTAGTTTTCCGTTTTGAAGCAATCCCCTGACATTCCAAGTTCCGCATTTTATATCATTACGCAATTTCATTATCTTAGTAGAGTTTTCTTCACCAGTAGCTAAATTTCCATGGGTCGCCTGATGGATCGCGTCCCTATGGCCAGTAGTCCATTTCACACCACGTGGCCTGGACCCAGTGTGGCGCCGGGCGTCAGCCGGATCGCATGACAGACTAATATCTTTTATATAACTTGGCATGATGGTTGTCTTGGGAGTTGGTGCAACAGTAATTGGTGCAGTAGATTCCCGTTCCTTTCTGGACCATTTCGATGTTAATACGAAGTCGTAGCATCCTGTTGCCAATGCACGACATCCGGGTTACGTTATGTGACCGGACCCCCTAATTCCCATTTGTTTGTCGACCTAAGTCTCCATTGGGATTGGATACCACAATCTCGACAACAGGTTGCTCGACGTAACAGGGTCTACCACGGGAAGGTGGGATAGGAGTTGGTGAGGAGAGGCTAGGTAACTGTTCTTGAGGACAGATATATATTGCGCATCACACACCCATTCAGAACCCCAGAACACCATTATTATTAGAGAGTGGCTCCGTAGCCGGCACCGGCTACCAACTTCGTAACCGGCAAAATGCACTGTTTCCGGTTGAGAAATTTGACAGGTCTGATTTGACAATCAATTGTCATTTTTGTTAAAGCGTCTTTCCGGTTTCTCAAATTCAAATCAGTCTAAGCATGACGCCGGCAGCCATTTTTAAAAGTGACAAAACTTGCGACTATATTTCTAGATTTATTGAATTAGAATGTGAAAAAATTATTGCTTACAGTTACATGATTTTGTACATCTTTGTGTTGCTATCAGGTTGAACATAAAATGTGGGGCACAACTGCTAGTACACCCATAATAAGAAATACTGAGCAATAATGCATGGCATCTTTATGCAGAAATTTTGGGTATTTAAAATTGCATAAGAATAATAGTCTACGATTGGGGTTATTTCAGAGAAATTGTAAAAAAAATAGATTCATATATAGTTCGTCGGTAACCTGGGGGTAGAGTCTCGGCCTCGTGAAAAAGTGGTTCGATTCCAGGTGCCGGCAAACTCCCCTTTCACGACACAAGCTTTTAGTAGCTTACTGAGAAAGGTGTATTTGGGTTTATAACAAAACCCAAATGCATCTTCTTAATATATATATGTATACATAAACGGTGGATTACTCGTTTCGGAGCTACTATAAGGGTAGAAATCATAGATTTATTATTTGGATGATTTGTAAAGCACCGTTTTGTGAAAAAAATCCACCTCAAGGGCGCTCTTTGCTAATTAAGTTGTGCTTGGATTATTCCGTGTGTAATCACGAAGTACACCTCGGGGAAATCAATATGAAGAACACGGTTCTGACATACTCCCCTTCATGACACAAGTTTTTCTAATTTACTGTGAAGTGTACTGAGACGTATTTGGGTTTATTTCTATAAGCCTAGATTATTATTTTTTATAGAAGGCACACACTGAAATGTATAGGTACCTAGGTATAATATGTACATATGTATTTATAATAATCTTCCACAGCGCTGACAAAGAGAAGCTCCATGCATGTCTCATCAATCGTAGTCCTAGGACGTAGAAATAAAAATAGCTGTACTTAATATTGTGTATTTGTTAGGTACGTAATATTAGAAGTAAAAATGCTGTGGAGATGAGAGGAGGATGGTAGGTAAAACGTTGCGTGATAAGATTGAGGAATGAGGATATTAGAAGAACGAGTGGATGCAAAGGAGTGTTGTGGATAGAATGCGTGTAAATAAATTGAGATGGTTTGGTCATGTGGAATGAATGGAAGGGTAAAGAATGACAAAGAGGATATCGTCGTTGCATATTCAAAATGTTGTATGGACTTTTTATTGGCATTTGATATTGTTCTTTAAGTATTGAGTTTTAATATTATAAAATTAGAATCACTTTATAAAATGATAATGATGTCATTATAAGCAGTTTATTCTAGAAATGTCAAAACATTTGTGAATTCACATATCCCTTTTCGAATGCAACAACGATAAACTTGTCTGAAAGGAGGGGTGTGAGGAAGTGCAGGCGTCCGAGAACTACATAGCTTGAACATGTAGATCAATTTTTCAAGGATGGCTGTGTTTTGAGTATGAAATCGACGTGCGTGCAGATTGGCTTAGGCTGGTTCAGAGTGATCACTTTTTGCCTAGGACAACATTCACCAATTTCTGTCAAATGTGCTAATGTTTTGAAAGTTGTATATATACTATGTGTGTGTTAATATTTCACATGTACCTTTTTTTTTTTTTTTTTCTTTAAAAGGTCAAGGGACCTTACATCCCTTGTGTCACTGCGACCATAACAGATCTATTGTGACATCCTTCTGTGTCATATCTCACTCTCAAGACCTAGGTGCGTCATGTAGCTCACTATTTGTCTTGGTGTGAGAAGTCTCACTTTCTCAGAGTCCAGCAGTGGACCTCCGAGGATGTGACTTCGGTTGCGAGCGAGTGCGTCACAGTTACAGAGGATGTGGATGGGCGTTTCATTTTCCTCTGAACAGAATCTGCAGGTTGGGGTATCTGACAATCCAATTTTTGTCATATGCTTCCTTAGTCTGCAGTGTCCTGTCAAGGTCCGGGTTAGAATCCTTATTTGATTTTTATTAAGTTTTAAAACTTCTGTGGTGAATTTCCGCGAGTACCCTGTCATCAGTTCCTTCGCGTGCTTCAACCCTATGCTGTTGGACCAAATTTCATGGCTTTGATCCATGGCCCAGTTTTTTAGACTAAGCCTGATAGTGCTAGACGGTAATCCGCATATAGGCTCAGGACCTATTGGTAGACTCTCAGCGCCAGTTCTAGCAAGTTCATCGGCAGCTTCGTTGCCTATGACTCCACAATGCCCCGGTACCCAAACCAGCCTTACGGCGTTATTCCCGCCCAGGCGATTTAGAACCTGTATGCATTCAAAGGTTAGTTTAGATCTCACCTCTACGGAACCTAGGGCTTTAAGCGCCGCCTGGCTATCCGAAAGGATATAGATCTTTTTGTTATGGTATGATCGGTGAAGGTTCATATGAGCACACTCCAAAATGGCGCTCATTTCTGCCTGGAAGACAGTGGCGCATTCTCCTAAGCAAACTGATTTGCTCAATTTAGGTTGGGCGCCAAAGATTCCAGACCCTGCCCGACCGTCTTTTTTGGATCCATCTGTATACCATATGATGTCGCCATCTCGAAAGGAGTAGGGATCATTTTCTCGCCAGGTTTCTCTTTCAAGTATTTCTACTGTGTAATGTTTAACAAAGCTGTAAGCCACATTCATGGTATCTGAAGGCATATCCACGATGGGAGCTTTGTTGAGGTCTGAATATAATCCTCTCATTATGCTGGAGCGCCAATTGTTCTTGCCTCCCTTTGCCGCCCGTAGCAATGCCATGCGAGCCTCTTTTTGCACATGCACGTGCAATGGGCTCAGACACAACATCGCCTCTAAGGCAGTTGTGGGTGTTGAGGACATAGCGCCCGTTGTGAGAAGACATGCAAGTCTCTGAATCTTATTCAGGACATTTATGCATGTCTTCTGCTGGGTTTTCTTGTGCCATACCACACAGCCGTAGGTGACCATTGGTCTAACCATAGCTGTGTAGAGCCAGAGGGCTTGCCTCGGTTGAAGGCCCCATTTCAACCCAGCTATTCTAAAGCTCGTACCTAGAGCTATCTTTGCTTTCTTGGTGATGTGTTCCAAGTGTGGGTTCCATGTAAGCCGTTGATCCAGGATAATACCCAAATACTTAACTTCCTTGGAAAATGTTATAGTCTCCCCGAAGAGAGTTGGTGCCTTAAGTCCACCCAGCTTCCTTTTGTTGGTAAATGGGACTATAACAGTCTTGTTGGCGTTCACTGAAAGACCGTAGTCTTTACACCAGGTTTCTACCAATTTCAGGGCCTTTTGCATTTGGCTGGATACGGTGCTTTGGAATTTTCCTACAACCGTAATTACCAGATCATCTGCATAGCCCTGCGTGTTGAAATAAGCATTGTTTAGCTTCCATAAGAGACTATCGACTACGATGGACCATTCCAGTGGTGACAAGACACCTCCTTGTGGACATCCTCTCGCAATTCGAACAGCCAGTGTTTTGTCTAACAGTGTCGTTTTGACAGTCCTATTTGACAGCATCGCCTCAATCCAGTTAAGTGTCGTTCGGTCGATGTTCCTTTCAGTCATGCTTTTAAGTATGACATCTGTTGAGGTGTTATCAAAAGCTCCCTCAATGTCTAAGAAAGCGCATAGGGCAATTTCTTTATCCTCTATGGCTTTTTCCAGTCTGTCTGTTAGTTCAATCAGAGCGGATTCTGTAGATTTGCCCGTTTGGTAGGCATGTTGTTTAGCATGTAGGGGTCTTATCTTGAGATATTTCTCCCTTATGTATAAGTTTAGCACTTTCTCCATTGCTTTAAGCAGGAAGGAGGTGAGGCTAATTGGCCTGTAGGATTTAGGCTGTGACTTGTCTTTATCTCCAGCCTTGGGTATGTACGTTACCCTAACCTTGGTCCAATCCGTCGGTATGTATCCCCATGCAAAGCTTGCCCTGAAGATTTTAATTATTACAGGCAGGATACTTTTTGTACCCTGCTGCAGTAAGGCAGGAAAAATGCCATCTTCTTCCAGATTTATATGGTTGAAAGCTTTCAATAGCCCATGAAACCTGATTGGGTCTGAATATCTCAGATGCTCTTCTCCAGTCTTCAATGTCCGGTTTGGACTTTTTTGTAGTCTGTGTTTGTAGAGTGTCCGATTCAGTGATATCCGATCCTGGAAAGTGAACCTGTGCCATCAGCTTCAGGGTCTCTTCTACATTCTCGGTAAATGTTCCATCGGTCTTTCTAAGTAGACCCAAATAGGATGGAGGCGCTTTTGACAATATCTTGTGGATTTTGGCTACATGCGAAGGACCATTGATCTCTTCGCAGAACCTCCTCCAAGACATTCTCTTGGCCTTCCTTAGCTCACGATTGAATTCTGTAAGGGCCTTTTTATAAGACTCCCAGTCACCATTAATTTTTGCTCTATTAAAGAGTCTCCGGGATTCTCTCCTTAGTGAATTCAATTTTTCATTCCACCAAGGCACCTTGCGGTTTGAATTGATGGTTTTTAAGGGACAATTGTCTGTGTATGCGTTCAACATACACAGATTGAGATCTCCTACCGCTGATTCAATCTGTTCGATTGATCTTACGGTTTTTGTTACATTTTTTATGCTTTCCTCTAATTGGTGCCTGTAGTCGTCCCAATTAGTGGCCCTGGGGTTCCGGTAAGTTTCAGATTCTCTTGCTTTGTTAGCTAGGACGTTGAATCTGATGTATTTGTGGTCTGACATGGTTATATCTCCACAGACACACCAGTCGCGTGTGCGGTCCACTAATGACTCTGCGCAGATAGTAATATCTAATACCTCTTCTCGCACTCTAGTGACAAAAGTTGGAATGGCGCCACTATTGAGTGTGTGAAGTTTATTCGATAGGAGGTAATCATATAGTATTTCACCTCTATGATTTGTATCTGTGCTTCCCCAAGTAGTATGATGGGAGTTACTGTCGCATCCTAGGATCAACTGAGCTCCCTGGTCAGCGCAGTAGTCCACTATTGGGGCTAATTGCAGCGTTGGGTCTTCTTTTTCTCCAGGCAGGTACGCAGAACATATTACTATTCTTTGGGATTCCTGTCCAGGGAGTGTTATATATGCTGCTACCAGATCATCTGTGCAGATTTCCGGTATTGGCAGGAACTTAATGTTTTTAGCAAATATAATGCAGGCTCTTGGTCTGTCTCCGTTGGTGTTGTATAAAATCCTACTCGCGGTTCCAAGTCCTGCAACCGTATTTTTGATGATCCACGGTTCTTGTATCAGAGCCACGTCCAGTTTCTCCCGTAGCATTTTTTCGGAGAGTAATGCGGAGGCAGCCTTCGCATGGTGGAGGTTTATTTGAATTATCTTGAACGTGGCTTGATTAATGGTATGGTTGGGAGTGGAAATTTGGGAATGGGGGAGGTCAGAGGAAGGTGTTGTGATTTGTGGAAGGTTAATAGGAGAGGTTTTGGCCATGATTATAGGGTTTGGTTGGATAAGGTGAGGGAGGGTTATTTGGAGGCTTTTTCAACTAGCCTTACGGTGAGAGTGGGCTGTTGAGCGCCTCTCTTCTTCCGCGAGCCCCTGTTGCGTCGCCTTCTGATGGGGAGTTCCTCGGTGTCCTCTCCAGCTGAAGATTGGACCTGTTGCTGCCTGAGTAGAGTCTGCGTTCCTTTTTTGGGAGCCGCTTTCTCCACCAACACAGGTCTCTCTTCTGTTGGGGTAGCCTTCGATGCATCACCGCTGGGGCCAGGCAGGGTCTCGGTCCCTACGGCAGAGCAGCCAGGTCCTTTCGGATCCTTAGGCCGATCCGTCGCAGAGGTTTCGATCCTCACATCCTGAAGCCCTGGGTTCTGCTCTTGGCCAGTTTGTGCCCTTACACGAATGTATATGGCTCCAAACCCGAAAATAGGCCTGAACTGAATCTTCGTTAGTCCCTCGAGGGCGGCGTTGTCAAAGGCGAAGGTGACCGTTTGACCCTTTCCCTCGTGGGTACTTCTGTTAAGAATTCTCCATCCTAGGCAGTTTAGGCCTATGTTCTGCACATCAAGCCGGTTCAGCAGGACTCTTGTCTCTAAGGGAGAACCCGGAATCCATGCTGTTCCGATGATGTGCTTGGGCATGTCACGTTCATCCATGGCTCGAAGACATGCCCCATCATAAGGCCTCAAACTCTCAACGCAGCTAACCAGCCACGATCTGCTGCGATCATCGCCGCAGACCACGACCAGCCAACCCGCCCGAAATTGAGTTCCTAGAAATCTTGGGCCCATTCCACTGCCCGAGATTTCATCCACTTTCTTGAGGATTGATTGAGCAATCAATCTCATTTCCTCATCATTCAGGCTTTTGTTGGCGTCCTGAATGCCTACTCTTATAGAGCAGGCCATGTCCTTGAAGCTGGGACCTGAGGTGTCTCCATGCCTTCTGATCTTGTAACCCTCTCTAGGAGACTCCTCCGTGGAGCGAGGCCTTTTGCTAGCTCTCTTCTCCTTGGGGAAGCCTCCCGAAGCGGGTTCAATAGGTTTCAGGCAGAGGGTCAGTGCCTCTTCTCGGCTCCTGCCCCCTGCAAGCAGTTTCTTCAACCGCCTTTTCGCCGCTCCCGTCAGGTAGGGCCTAGTGTGCCTCTTATCTTCCGGTCGCAGCGAGTGGTCAAGTGACTTTATGTCTCCTTTGTCTTTGGATGCGGAGGTACCGGGTATATCCGCCACCTCCGCATCTATCACTTTCTTTGTGGAGGTGCCGGGTGCCTCTTCCACATTTGAGTTTTTCCCTGTGGAGGTGCCAGGTGCATCCTCCATGTCCATCTTTTTCGCTGTGGAGGTGCCATGTACATCCTCCACAGCCATCTTCTTGGTTTCTTCAATGATTTTTTCTATTTGTATTACTATACACATGTACCTTAGTAATTTTGTATTTTACCATCTGTTGAAATTATCTGCAACCTTTTTGGCCTCTATCCTTGTCTCGTGTTGAGAAACGTTATCTTGAACTACGTGTCTCATTCACCAGATAGCACTCGGATCATTCCTTATCCACATTATTTTGGTTCTTGTACCATGGATTATTTACAAATTTTTGATTATGTCCAAATTTCTTTGCACTAATCCTGGATTTTACAAGCACGGAGCTAGTGTGTATACACTCGTAATACATGCTTGTAAAATCCAGGCTTCGTGCAAAGAAATTTGGACATAATCAAATATTTATAAAATAAATAAAGTTTGTGAGAAGGGTGAAGTTAAGAAAGGTGTATGTTTGAGGAGATGGATAACTTAGTGGAAGGTCATTTTGTCAGAAGACTTTTATAAAATAATGTTAGCTTATGGATATTATTTTGTCTTTCAATAATCAAAGTTTCCGTCAGGTTTAACAAGTACTGTATGCCAAACACTAGTCCTGAAATATAAAAATAATAGCTAACTACAGACCATTTTTTTATTTTCTTTCCCTTCACTTAAAAGCCACAAATATAGCATACATAGAGGTGAGTTACTTATTATTATCGAGACCTTTCAACAAGACTATTCAGTTAAATTCCGAAGAAACAGAGTGGATGGCATAAATATTATAATATGGTTAGGGGTTTCATTTGCTTCATTCTACCTCTCTGTCGTGGATTAATACTGGCAACTGGATATAAGTTGTCATAATATTTACAGCCTATATCTGTATAGTTGTGGAAGAGGTTTGATGATCTGTATGTATGCATGAAAAACAAATATTCAGAGAAAAATCCTTTATCGTTGTCCTAATCGACAACTCTGAGTTGTACTAGTCTGCAATTAATCTTTAGAATAGAGTTATTATTAACGTGATGACAAATTATAAGAAATTTCCAGAGTAATTTGTGAATTTTATTTAATCCATTATTTTTTTTAAATAATACATAAAGCGATTGTTCATTATTTTCCGGGGGGGAAGGGGCTCTGCCCTCCTGCGAGTCACCTAACATGAGCTATGCCCCGGATGTGGTGAGGTTATTTCTTACGATGATGAAGTGTTATTTTAGTTTATTCCCCCTTAGATATATTTTATATATCATAACGATTACAATAATATTAGGTACTTAGTTAAAAAAAATTCAATGCCAAATTTCTTCCAGGTAACTATCAAAGAACCATGTAAGGGTGCTTTAAGATCTCTTATCACAGAATATACTCACATATTGCCCTATACTGAAGTTACCTAAATATTACATTGTAGAACTCCATAATTATGTAAATAATGCTGGCAGGGGCAAAACATAAAAAAATTAAGACAAGGTGTGGAGCTCAGCTCAGTAAACAATCATCAAGGATATGTGGGTCATGCTCAGAATACGTTGAACTTACATCACTTCAGACACTAGGAAATTATGCAGACCTACCCAAATACAACGCGGAGATCGAGAAGCAATAAGGGACTTTGGGAGGTTAGCGTGCTCTACTGAGCAAGGTACACATATACTCTCTTTACCGGGATCAGGTATATGAAAGAAGACTGCTTAGCCCTATAATTATAATCTCTGCCAAACTGTAGAAGAAGACGACACTCCGTTCCAAAAAGGCTTCAAGTTGACAGCAACAAAATGTAATCTTTGACAGCAGCACAAAACTTTTTTTTTTATTATTGACGATCTACAAAAAAATAACGCATCGGCTATTCGTCAGTAACAGAAATTACTGTCACTGTCAAAATAATAATGACAGTTGTGACCTTGAAGTATTTTACAGTAAATTATGTAAACAAAACGGCATGACTTTGACGTCTGTCAATTCAGTAGCTATTCGTAAGGAATTTTATGTAAAGATAAACAAAGCCACGCTGTTTTGACGTCTGTCAATATTGGCAGCAGTGTGACCAGATTTGGTAGTTTCCTACTTTTTTGGTAGTTTTTGAGGCATTTGCAAGAATGTTTAGTAGTTTTTAATAGTTTTTTGTCAGTTTTTGTATTTAGTCGGCAAATTATCGGGTACTTGGGAAAAGTACCCGATACTTACTGAGCGAAAATAATTGTCGGTACAAATACGGGATACATTTTAGAAAAAGGTACTGCGAGAAAATATTGTTGAAGAAAACCGAGGAGTTTTTTAAATACTTCAAATTCCTATACCATTTTGAAAATTCGGCGACGGGGGGGGGGTAAAAATTTAAGCGAGTAACTTTTTTTCAGTAGTCGGTATGAAAGTATCCGAAAAGTAACAACAGTCGGTACAAATACCCGGTAAAAAGGTACTATGTTAAAATATTGTTTAACTAAACCGAGGAGTTCTTGAAATACTTGAAATTCCTATACCATTTTAAGAATTTAGTAGTTTTTGAAAATAAAATCTGGTCACACTGATTGGCAGTCGTAATGTCCGATGACATTTCTTATTACGTTTTCGGTTAGTTTGCTTTATGAGAAAGCAAACTTTCAATGCTTGAATAGTGCAATATCATTTAAACATATGTCATCTTGTATATTTAATGTTTTATAGGTATGTTCCCGTATAAAGAGCATTATGCTCGTATATTTTGTCTGAGAACAAAGTAATTTCCATAACCGGATAAAGTGTAATAAATCGATTAGAGCATGGGTGGCCAACCTTTTCAGCAGCCGGGCCAAATTTCAGAATGAGATTTCCTACCGGGCCGCACAAAAATATACTCCAAATATGGAACATTTGATAACTTAACTTCACCTTAAAACTTCTACCCCCCCCCCCCTCGTCGCTAAATTTTCAAAACGGTATAGGAATTTGAAATGTTTCAAAACTCCTCGGTTTTCTTTTAGAGTATTTTCTCAAAATACCTCTTTCAAAAAAGTATCGGGTACTTCTACCGACTTTTATGTGTAATAGTTAACCATAAACCATAGATATATATACTACATAACTGGATAAATAACTTCTATGATTTTGTATGTTCTTGGCGCGGTCCAAAAAATTCTAGCGTTTGACGTTTCTGTTAGGCAAAAGAGAAGTGCGTGTTTCCGTGTTTATAAGTGCGCTTTAAGGATTTTTCGACGTTTTAAATTATAATTTACTCTCCTAATCGCTAAAATGGTTATTTCATGTTCGTCTTATAATTGCACAAATCGATGGAGTAAAGGGACTTTAAAATAATACTACTATAAGACAAAAGTATACTAATAACTAATTACTTTTAGTAATGTTTAATATTTTATGATTATCTTTTAATTGAATCCGATGTATTAAGTATGATAGTTTCATATGCTGCAATATTATTTGTTATTTGAATGTATTTTAATTATTTTGTCATTAGATCTATTAATGCTTCAAAAATTATTGTATTTGCTTCATGGCAAAAATATACAGATAACTTGTTTTATTTAAGTATTTACCCCAGTTTCCTGTGTTAACAATCCCGTGATTCCTATAATATTTGTTATATAAAATTATTTATATAAAATTATTATATAAAATTTTGTATCGGATTACTCCGTGTACTTGGATTATTCCCTGATGGGATATATATTTCCGACGTTTCGGATGAACATGGTCAGCCATAATCATGTTTTTTTTTTTTAATTAAGATATAAATCAGAAATTATCTAAGAATAGAGAGAAGGAAGATAAAATGGTGATAATGAAATAAGTCTACATACGTGTATGTAGTTATAATTATGCTATCGTAAAAGAAAATAAGTAAAAATAATACTCTAGGGTTGTGTAGGTAATGTAGTAATAATATTATTTGAGTTCAAATAATTGATATAGAGGGGAAAAAGATGGTAATGGCATAAATACGTATACACATATAATAAGTAATAATAGTAGTAAATAGATGTAATTTCTGGTGTTATAAAATTACCCCAGAAAATGCTGATAATTCCTATAATATTTATTTATTATATCCTATTTTAGTGAAATTACATTTTTTTAATACACATATTTGAGTTTAATTGGTCTTTATTTAAAATAAACGGTAAATTAAAAGTGAAATAAAATATTTCTTGTTATATTGGCTATAAAGGAGGCACCTTATTTAATCGTCGATTCCAGAAATATTTATCAACTGTAAAAATATGACATCTGTATCATCATGTAGGTACACTGTTCATAATTAATTTTTGTGTAAGAAATCGATGATTACAATAACAGTTTCTGCGAGGCGAGGATTTTTAATAGCCTTTCATACTATGAAAATTCGGCCATTTTTAAACTTTTGCCTAACAGCACAATTTGCCGCCAAATTGTAAATGGCTCGCGATACGCGGCGAGTTATTCATCCAGTTATGTAGTATATATATCTATGCCATAAACATATTTTGCAATTTCTCTATGGAAAAGTTCACCATAGATAAATTTTATAATTTCTTTCTTTTTTCTATGTAATTACGGACAAATAGCCTTTGCCAAAAAATAAAAATAGTCTACTGTTTCTAGCAAAGAGTATATATAAATTTATGCCCAGCTTCAAGGCAAACGAAGGCAAACAATAAATTAAAATATCAATATTAAATTTTAGAAGAGTATAATTATCAAAAAGCTGATCGTATTAATTATAAAGGAATATTATCCACCTAGTACTAAAATGTGTTAGGATAAAAAGTTATAGGTACCTGAAATAAAACCAATTGTTATAAATCTTTTTAATCGATCCTATGTAAATACAAATACTAACGTATAGATAAATAAAGATTATGTAGGAAATAATACATATACCTACATAGTATTAGATTAATGATTCTTGTGATGACATTTCATTAATAAAAGATTTTAGAAATTTTTATTTGCTTTTTATAATGGTCCTTTTTAAAAAAAAATATTTGATTATAGACAATGCCATGCGGAAAGTCGACCATTAAGTCAGAATCAAATTAATATGTGTACCATCCATTACCAAGTAGATAAATTGATTTTAGAATCATTACTTTTATCGTTTCGAACGTTCACAATAAATTTGTCAACTTATACATTTTTGTTTTGCTTTTTTTTTGTCGTCAGTCCGTTTTTGAACATGGCTAGCTATTATCGTCACAGATCGTTTTGGTTCTTATATTTCAAATTTATTTACGTAACACTAAACATTTCAGTACTATATCCGGGATAAATGATTATGTAATATTATAATTTGACATAGATATGTACCTACTTACAGCTACTATATTCACAATTTTGAGTACCTATCGCATGTTTCTAATTAACTTTTATTCGACAATATTAGTGTTTCAACAGATTTTCCATTTCTCACGATCAAAATAATGTGACCTCTAACTACTAAGGGTCGTTCACATACGTTCACTTTCAGTGATCACTCCGGATGATCCTCCAAGATGAACAAGTGTGAACGGCCGTTTCATCGCTAGTGATCACTAGCGATGACGGAGGAAAGCGATTACCACTCGTCATAATTTTGATGAAAGGTCCTTTCACTGAAACGATCATAAACAAGTTTCATCTTATTATTTGTTTTATTCACTATGAATTTGTATTGAATGTCAGAATCATATACAAAATTATTATGCAGTCGAGAGCTATATTAATTTATTTTAAGTGTTATTTTTCATTTTTGAATTTGTTTAATTATTTTTATACGAAAATACGCCAAACTACATACAACATGTCTGAGAGTGTTGACATGGCAGTGAAAGCATAGGATGAACAAATGTGAACAGACGTGTTCACTTTCGATGAACAGGTTTGACCCTGACACTCTGGATGATCATCCAAAGTGAAGCAATGTGAATGCTACTTAAGTAATTTTAATTAACCCTCACGTAACCACGTGGTAAATTGAGTTTCCACTGCCAATTTAAAGTAGATTTTCTCAAAACCTATGCATCCCAATATTTTCAAAAAAATTGTAATCCTCCATTGAAGTGTTCTCAATACTTCTCAATTAAAAAAAATGCAAAAAATTTCTTTCTTCATCCCAAAAAAAAATATTTTTGAAAGACTGTCCTTACTTTCATCCGTGTCAAGGTAGAATTTGAATTGCTAATATTTGCAACTTTATCAAAAGTGACAAATTCTCATTGTTTTGAACATATTATATGTTTGGCTAAGTGCCTTTTGTCTTACGTAAAATGATACCCCCTTGGTAGATGGCAAAGCAACACGAAACGTAATAATATTACTTAAAACTATGAAAATATTAACACTTTATCAAAAGGATCAATTATTTATACGCACTTGTTGCGTTGAGCATTATATAAATAATATAAATTTTACTAAAAGTCTTTTTACTATACACTATACCTATATCACAAAGTTATAATTATGTTGAGATCTTATTGCCATAATCATATTCGTTGGTTTGTACAGAGTGTCTCGTATATGTTTCATATTTGCAGTTAAATAATAAACCGTCAATTTTATTGCTGTACAGTGAATATCACCGTTATTGTTATTTTATTGGAATCCTGGTAACAGAATCTACGTTGTATACATACATACATGTATGCAAGCGAAACTTGGACATGGCTGAAGAAGGACGAGAGTGGAATAAATGCAGTGGAGATGCGATCACTGAGAAGAATGGTAGGTAAAACATTGAGTGATAGAGTAGGAAATGAGGGTATTAGAAGAATGAGTGGATGCAAGAGGAGTGTTGTGGATAGAATGCGTGTAAATAAATTGAGATGGTTTGGTCATGTGGAGCGAATTGATGGTGTTAGATTGACGAAGAGGGTGTATTTATCTGATAGAGAGGGTATGAGAAAGCGCGGACGTCCAAGAACTACATTGCTTGACCACGTGGATCAAATTCAACAATTTATATAGCGCTGTTTTGTAAAGTTTCTATCCCTCATACCTCAAAAATAACAATATACTGTATTTTCATTTTTCACGCAGTTGAGTGTAAGTTTTTAATGTTCTCTATTTTTTGTTAAAATTATAGTTAGTGTTTACAAAAATAATTCGTTACATAGTTGTAATAATTCGTAGTATAATATTAGTTCTTCTTCCAATAATGCATAATATTAGTTGAGTAGAAATCAAAGTGAAAGTTGAAAAATAGAAATCAAGAACTTACCTATATACCAATTGAATACTAATAACAATGACTGGAAGAAACCTAAATGATGCAGATATTGAAAAATACTTAGAAAATAGTGATTTGGAATATGAACCACGAAAAAAGAGTATATGAATTGTTTTACAAAATCAAATATTTTTATAATTAAATAAATTATTATACACGCTGTATAACAAGTGTGAACACGACCCGTGCATACTACTGCAAGTAGGTACAATACGTCGTTATGTCTCGTCCTGTCGAGACATAACGACGTATTGTACCTACTTGCAGTTAGCGGTTGCTGTCTCATCATTCTATGTCGGAAACGCATGGTTCCAGAAAAAAGCTGATAATGATATGTTTTTCACATAATCCATGTATGTTATAAATATCGATCGATTCCTAATGAAATTCTCTACAAGATGACATAAATTAAATTTTGATTCATCAAGCCATAAGCTTGATATTTATAGATAAAGTTAGCGGTAAACTGAATTTACCACATGGGGCCGTATGTTTTGTTTTGAACACGGTAATTTAAAGGTTAACCTTCACTAAAAATAACACTCCGGTATTACTTATCCTAGACATTATTTATATAGGTCCCTAAAGTAATGTATGAGCATAAATCGAAAGAATTAATGCTTGTTTATAACAAAATTGTTATGCGTATGAGGTAAAAAAGATCACAATCACTAGAGAATGGGTGCATTGCCTTAAAAAAAGAAGACGTACCTAATACGTAAAATAAATTAAAACACAACCATTACCTCTTTAGAAAATAAATTTATTGTCTATGGTTTTCATAAACTAAATGTATTGTCTATGTCATGAAATATATATTTATTATTGTCTATGACCACTGCCGGTTACGAAGTTGGTAGCCGGTGCCGGCTACCGAGGCAGCCCCTTATTATTATAGAAATGACAGATATAACCATAGAAAATAATCATTTACTACGGATTTGCTATCACCGGATCACCGCATAAAAAATGGGTATCAAATTTGCGTCGATGACAGAACGGGCGACAGTTATTTACATGTGTTAGTTTATTGTTTGGAAAGCGTATACATTTAATCACTTTCCTTACAATCATGGAGAACCCTCCTCCTTTGGAAGAAGTGTATCACGCTGTTAATGCACTTTACAATGATCCGAACACTCACGAAAAGGAAAAAGCTTCTAATTGGTTAGGGAAATTACAGAAGTCTGTGAGTAAAAAATCGGCTATGTTTTTGAAATAATGTTTTTTCCTTCGTAACTCGTAAATTTCAACTAACCATTTATTTTCAGATTTATGCCTGGAAGGTTTCTGATGAATTGTTACATCAAAAGAGAAATTTAGAATCGTGTTATTTTGGAGCACAGACAATGCGATCAAAAATACAACAATCTTTTCGCGAATTACCAGAAGACTCTCATGTGTCCCTTAAAAACTCTCTCTTGGAACATATTAGTCAAATTACACCTAACACCAATTTTGTGATTATAAATCAACTTTGTTTAGCGCTTGCAGATTTAGCTTTACAGATGGATCAGTGGAAGACACCAGTGACGGATTTAATTGAGAACTTTGCCACAAGTAATGTGTGGGCTGTCATAGAAATACTTACATTCATTGCAGAGGAAGTAATGTATGGTTCTTTAAGACTCGGTGCCAACAGAAGAAACGAAGTGCGAAAATATCTTTCCTCGAATGCTACAGTTGTGAATGATTTCCTGACACAGACATTGAATAATTCAGGAAATAACACACAAATATCTACAAAAGTGATTAAGTGCTTAACTTCTTGGATTAGTTTGAAGGCAATAAATATAAATGAATTAGGTAAAAACGCTGTATTGGCACACGTGTTCCAAGTCCTGGGAGATCAATCTTGCTGTGGGAGGCTCCATGAGAGTGCAGCTGATTGTGTTTGTGGGCTTCTCAAGTGCTTGGAAGACAGTGTTGATAATCAAGAAATAGAATTGATCACTTTCAACAGTATAGCTGCCTTGGAGCCTTGTTATCACCTCGCTGTTGCTCAGGAAGATCAAGAAAGAGCACTTAACTTTAGTAGAATATTCACAGAACTAGCAGAATCATTCCTTGACAAAATTATTAGCTTTAGTCTGACAAATAAACAGTGTCACTTTGCAATGACATCTTTTGACTTGGTGCTGGTGAGTGTTGGTCACCATGATTATGAAATAGCTAACATATCGTATAATCTGTGGTGCAGATTATCTGACGAACTATACAAGAAAGATAATGATGAATTAACCAGCATATTCAAACCTTATGTAGAACGTCTGATAGCAGCTTTGCTCAGACATTGTCAAATGGAACCAGATCATCAAGGTTTATTAAGCAAAGATGAAGAATTTTATGTAAGTTGTATGAAATATATTTATATTTTAATATTATATATTAACTGAAATTAAAATAATGATGCTATTTCTTCGCGTTTTTTGTAGGAATTTCGACGCAAAGTATCAGAATTAACAAGGGATATTATATTTGTAATTGGTTCCATTCACTGCTTTAAGCAACTGTTTATGTTATTGCAAGCCCCTAATATCACCTGGGAGTATACAGAAGCTGTTCTTTACATAATGCAATCTATTGCAAAAAATATAATACCGTGAGTATTTACCATATCAACAACTAAATAGATCAATGTCCTTTTCACATACCTACTGATATATTCAGGCTAGAAGAAAGTTTTTCATTAAAATAAATAATCCAGACACTTAGTAGCATTTTCAAAAATAGTTATTAATATTATTACTGTTAATTTAAAATTACAATAATTTATAAATAATTAAAACACTTATATTTTCACTATATTTATTTAAACTCAATATAACAGTGTTTATAGGCAAATAGAGAATTTGAAAATATAACAGTGTTTTAATTATTTATAAATTATTATATATGAATTTTCACAGTGTGAACACAAACACCCTTCAACAATTGAAATTACAATGTTAGAAATACAAAAAGACATTCCTTATATTATATTTATAAACATATATTATATTTTTCTGTTTGTCTCATTAGGGTTTTTGGTCAGTGTGATGTTACTATATTAAGTCAGAGGGAGTTACATAACATGTGATGTTGTTTCAGGGATGAATATGAAGTGGTCCCTAAGGTGGTGGAAGCTATCTTAAACATGCCAGAAAATGCTCATATAGCTGTACGTTACACCTCTATTCTGTTACTGGGGGAGCTCTGTGATTGGATACAGCAACAATCTCAATGTCTTGAGGCTACTCTAGATTGTCTTCTGAGGGCCTTACATGATCCCTTATTAGCTTCAGCTGCTGCACATGCCTTACAAGTAATTTTATTGCTTTCTATGGTTCTATAATATTTATCATATAGGGCAACATACCCAATTGGCGACACCTCTCCTGTAGCTAACACTTGGAGCATCAAAAAGCAAAAATAAGAAAACTGTACAAAATTTTATCAAAATTTCCATTCCACAATATAAATCAATCACTTGGCTCTCATTTGTATTGCATCTGTCACTTATACCACAAAAAAATCCAGTGCGTTTTTTGTTTAGAGCGGGATGCATGATATTGCTAAAATGTTTCGTTCCTAGCATATTGATAAAGAAACATGGAAAAGTTTTTGTATCACTAAATTATCAAAATATTTTATAAATTTATTTACGATTCCACAATTATTAGTTGTATCGGGTTCAAATTTATAATGTGTTTTCCAATAGCTGATATGTGTCGCCGAGTTTTGTAAATTGAGTGATATAATTATGTCGTTGGATTAGTAATTAAATATTTTAGAACCGTAGAATATTGTTCCTTTCAAAACACTCACCATTTGTCTATCTATCTATCTATTCCCTCACGCCGTATCCCAAGTGGGGGTAGGCAGAGAGAACAGAACGCCAATTAGATCTGTCCTTACATACTTCTTTCGCTTCCTCCACAGTCATACAATGTCTCATGCATGCACGTCGATTTCTCTTACTCAAAACACGGCCGTCCTTGAGAATTTGATCTACATGTTCAAGCCAAGTAGTTCTCGGATGCCTGCGCTTCCTCACACTCCTTCTTTCAGCCAAGTATATCCTCTTTGTCATTCTTTCCTCTTCCATTCGTTCCACATGACCAAACCATCTCAATTTATTTACACGCATTCTATCCACAACACTCCTCTTGCATCCACTCATTCTTCTAATATCCTCACTCTGTCACGCAACGTTTTATACCCTCTCACCATTTGTACTAAAAAAAAAATTAAAAAAGGTGATGAGAAAAGAATGCCGCTATATCTCTTTATATGTCTTTCAATATCCTCTATTTCCAATCGACCAATAAGAGTTATTTTTATGTTTACGAAATGAACAGTTTATTTTTAGCCAATAGCATCATTGTCATAGACCTGGGCGAATCACATTAAATAGTATCAATACTTTCTCTTGATTAATATTTTCAGTGCGACACACATCAACATTACAAACTCAGGTGTGTGAGCCCATTTTGTTGATATCTTTTCATAAAGAGACATTTATTTACAACATTTATTTGTAAAAAATATATCTACATGTAACTTATGATTTTTTATGGATATACAATCATTTTTAATGATTATAAAACAAAGAAATTTGTTTTATAAATATAATGGAAAATCTTGTATGTTTTCGTCATTTAAAACAAGCGCCGTCATTTTGCGTAAGTGTATGTTAGTCTTAGAACCTTATACAAAACATGACAATTATGGTTTTAGGTGCATAGTGCTTAAAAATATAACATACAAAGAATTTCTTATTGATGTCAGAATATGTTTATTATATACTTACATTCATAGTAGTTATGCATTTTTTTATTGTGTGAGATACACACCTCAGTTTTAAAATAAACATACTTACATTTTTTTGCTACACTAGTAAGAAGACGACAGTAAAAATTAAAGAAATAACTACTATCCCTTCATGGCATCCCACGAATGAGGTAACCGGTAGACCGTTTTCATGGAGTAAATATGCAAACTATTCTCTCCGTGTCAACAAAAAAATTATATTCAGGTTAGGTGGCATACCCCATTGCTGAATTTAAGGGTGTAACTTAGTCAGTAATAACAATAGATATACATAGGTAAGTAGACTACCTATATAACAATAGGCTTTTATTGAATGATTCTATTCAAAATAATTATAAGATAGGCATCAACATTAATATAATCTTTACATTATCTACCTAATCAGGATAATATTGTTATTGAAACACATTGACAGTGACGCTGAGAAAATAATTATATCCATCATTATCTCAAAACATGTTGCAAACACAATTTGGTATACCTATGCAAAATTATTTAAATTTACAAGTATATTATAATCATTATACAATATTGTAGTACCCCTTCCTGCTGTATGGTTTAAAATAATAATAAACCGGGTAATTATAATACCGGGTTAATTGGAAGATATAACTGTTATTTTTATGACACTATTTTTTATGTAATGTTGTAACCAATGTACAGTGAAGAATAAAATAAATAAATAAAAATAAACTTTATTGCACAATTACCAAGTTATAAAACAATGTAATACAAATAAATGATACTGTGCAATGGGTGAGTAATTAATTAAAAGAATACACAATTTATAAATTCACAATTTTCATTAAGCGGAGCACCCGGGAATGAACAAAATAACTAGACAAGTCATTCAAGATGGGTGTAATATAGGTACAGGTATAAAATCAAAAATTTAATTAAAAATAATAATAAATAAAAACTCAAAGTAATTCAAATAAAAAACTGTTGTTTGCACTCATCAAAAATTATCTTTATTGTCTTTTACGTGAGTTATTCGAAATGATGTCTTTGATGCAACTCGAAAATTTACAGAATAGAGTGGGAGACCTATTTTTACAGGACACTCCACGGGGTTTTATAAATTTTAGTATTGTCACATGACCTGCATGTTTACAAGTACCTAGTACCATTAGTAGGTAAGTAAGAAATCTTTTATGATTGTTTATGATCAGGTTTTGTTTCTCCCGTGAAGTCTCCAAGAAAGGTATTTATATTACATTTCGTTTAAGACATTTAACATCTTCAGTTCAGCAATGAGGTATGCCACCCATCTTGAATGTCTTCAATTTTATTGGCTCGAACAGTCCTCCATTGTCCAACTTGCATGTTTATTATGTCAGTTGGTTCGCTGGCTACCCTACTTATGTATAGGAAACATTGTAATGGTGTGAATGAATGAATGAATTTAGTTTCTTTCTTGAGGGCTATAAATTATAATGTGTGAAATATTTGACCTAAGCTAGGTATAAAAAATTGTTCTTCTATTATTTCGGCTTTTACTGCTTACCTCTTGTAATAGTAGGTATTGCATTTGGCCTACTGATCTTACTTCAGGAGGTAATTTTCAATAGTAGTCAAATCCAAATTTGAAGTTTTGAGAAAAACGTGTTTTTTTGTGTAAAGAAATCTGAATAAAATATAATTGATTAGTGCAATCGTAAAGTGAGAATAAATGACAACAAATTCAATAAGATATAAAATAACAAGTGTTTTCATAGAAGAAAAGGCAAAAAAAACACTTTATTGTTCGGATTTGACTATGTTTGTTAGTAACAAATGGATCTGACTACCTTTGAAGGTTACAATATTGGATTTGACTAAATTTGGCAGACACTTGTGGGCGGGGCTAAATCATTTTGACAGTTGATTAAAAATACACAGTGAGGGTTGTCAAAAATATTTTATTGCAAATTACGTTATAAAATAATATTTCAGAACAAAAAAAATATATAATAATATGATAAATAAACATGTAACTGAAACCGACATAGACTCATAGACATTAAATCAAGTTGTCTATATCTAAATCAACAACAAATTCACAACATTCATCGACATCATTATTTTCTATTTCTCCATCTTCAGTCGGTTGATTCAAAAGGCATTTATAATAATTTAAGTTTTCATTACTCTCCCACTCTTCCCCGTAATGTTTTGTCAGTAACTTCGCAACATCGTTAATTTTTTCCTTTTTTAAATTCGGTTTTTTATTCACGGGAGTTGGTAATATGTCTGCTGCACATTTACCAGGTTTCGTTATCGTGCGATGACAGGCTGTATCACTTTTGTAATTTACCTCTCCCCTCACTATTATACTTCTTCTGTCAGCTTTTTTTCTGCTAAAAATAAATCTTTTACAGCTCATAATTTTGAATGGCAATGAATTTGTTCCTTTTTGAATCTCCTGAATTGCCGACTTCCAGTTCAAAACTTGTATGTCATTTAATTCAGTGACTGTAGCATGATTTTTAACGAAGTTAATGTATTCTTCTGGTTTTACAATGATGTTTCTTCTTTTAATCTCTTTTTCAATGAGTCCAAACACGCGGTCTGGTGGAATAAATGAGTGACCGGTGACTGGGAATACTAGTTCGATTCTTTTAAGAAAAGCTGGTGCATCACTTGCCAACCACTTAGACAACATACCAATTAAAATCGAATTTTTGTTCTGTCCAGAACACCCGTCAGCCATCAGTCTCAGAATTTTTACATTGTCTAAATTTACTCTATTTTGGAGGCAATGATATAGAGCACTTGCTAATTCGTTTGGCCCTTTTGAGTGTATGTCTTCTGTCCACACATACGAAAATACATTATTTTTATTTATATTCGCCTGCGAATCGCCTTCCACAATAGTATAGTTGTAAAAATGCAATTGCCGCGAATAATAAGCAGCCTGGTCCGGTACTTTGGGTAAAGGCTGATTTTTCCCACAATCAAACGATAACGTTTTCATATATTGGGATTTTTCTTTTAAAAAATCAAAAAATACGTTTGCTCTTCTTGTGTGTACATCTAAATCGGTCTTTAACTGCTGTAGCTTTATTTCTTCTGGCTCTATTCTTATTTTTTCTTTTAATTCCAAACATTTGGAGCACATGTCACTCCTGGGATGTAAAAAGCTAATATTGAATTTTGTGTTGAAAATTTATCTGAAGAATGACAGTTTGCAATCAGATTTTTCGTTGATGAACATTTTATGCATTGTAGCGACATATAAGTCCGACGGCAGGTAGACTCTACGACTTTTGGAACGGCAGTAATGCGATTCCACACCTTTAAATTGTTTAATAAACGAAATTATGTCTTCTTTCAGCTGTTTATTTTTTTCTGATTTATGGTCTCCCCCTCTTTTTTCCATAGCCATCATGCCTGAACTTTTGTGTCGCATCATGACTCCTCGAACTCTTCCTTTTTTTATTGACAAGGCTCTGAGAAAGAAGTTCTGACATACAGGAATTGTTTCTCCACTACTTTTCCTCATTAAGTATGTTAAAATCATTTGTTTTTCATCACCTTTGCCATTATAGGTGCGCTTTCGGATAGGACTTTTTGCTAAACAATATTTAATAATGAAATCGTCTTGATAAATTTTATCACTTTTGCCGTAAAAAGCGCTATTAAAATCTTGCAAATCAATCATATTAATATTTACACACTGGTATGCTTTACTATTGTGCCTGCATGGATATCTTTCCGGTAAACACGGTTTTGAATACCTAGAAAAATAAAACACTATTGGTCAACTAAAGCAAATAGCGGACATGTTGCCACGCAAAAACATAAAATGGAATAAACATAAAATGGTACCTACATACTATGATATCAAAAAATTTGTTAAACTGCCTATATAAAAATGTACAGCTGTTGTAACAATATATTAAAAAAATAGATAAATAAATGATATAAAAATAGTCACATGTTAAAAGTCTCGTCAAATATGTACATATCTGTAATTAAAAACGGTCTCGATAACGTTTTTTATGGTATGGTGATGTTTTCTACTATGTAATAACAACGAAAGTAAAATACTAAGTAATTTGTTTTGTTCAACCCTAACCTTAATATTAGTATAAAGTTTGTATAAAAACACTCACTTTTGTTGTTTAGATTTCGCACGTTTTTTTTCATTATTTGGAGTACATTTCTTCCTCGCTTGATGGGGAAGAACCTCTTCAACATTTCTTTCCATTTTTTCCAGTTATTTTTAACTATTTCTATAAAAAAGACACTTATTTCTACCACCAAAATTACAACACGTGTTTGTCAACTGAATGCAATTTTGTATGAGGATATTCAAGATGGCGTCGGTAAATCCTGCAATCTTATTGGTCGAATTGGATTTGACTAAATTTGAACACAAAGTTACATGGATTACGCTAATATTGAAAATCACGGAAGATTTTAAACGAGATTTTGGAGGTAACTATTTGGATTAGACTGGATTTGAATGTAGCGATGTATGCACCATCTGCAATAGCATAACCTCCAATTCATAGTCAAAAATATCAAAATATGGATTTGACCACTATTGAAAATTACCTCCTGACTTGTGCTTGTGAAAGATATCCTACAATGATGGTAGAGACGTAGTAAATAATCTAGGGGTATTTATTATGAAACGAAAAAATATCACATAAATATTTTAGTTCGTTCGTTTTGCATGTCATTATGTACCTATGTATGTTTATATATTTTCAATAGACACAATAATTAGACAAGATTGAGGAAATATAATAAACAATGTCTCATTGGATGGGTATTTTTTTAGTCTAAAATTTTTATACATATCTTATTTCTAGACAGATATATTACATTAATTAAAAAACTTATACTTTTTTATACACACTTATATTTTTATTTTTGTAGACAATATTGTTTCGTCTCTTAATGAGACATTATCAATACTAAACTATGCAAAACAAATAATATTCAATTAAGGTGAAAATACAGTGGTAGAGGGGGGAACAATGGAGGTATGAGGGTATGAAACAAGTGGGAATATTGTGAGAATTGGGGATGCATTGGGTATTGTTGTTTTATTGACTAAATTATTTACACTATTAATATTTTTATGAATTTCCAATGTTTCTCTTAGTAATAATCTTCTATAACTACTATTATTAATATTCAATATTTTAAAAGGCTCCTTTTGGTTTATGCTATGGTTTTCTTCTATTAAGTGGTTGGCAAATTCAGAGAATCCCGTATTTTTTAGACAATTTAAATGTTCCTTAATCCTAGTTTTTATTTTTCTTGTTGTCATTCCTACATCTTGTTGTCATGCCGGTTTCAAGAGAAAAAATACTTATATTTATTATCCGTAAGTGTTTATTTGTCCATTTTATGTTCATTTCCAGAGTGAAGCCGGGCTAACAACTTGCAAGTAGGAACTTGGACAATATTATTATTTTGAAAACTTTCTAAATTTTGATACCTGCTTTTAGGGACAATCTGAATTTTGCAGTCTTTATGTCGAGTATTTGTTTATTACAAGAGCTTTTGTCTATTATTGTGTACCTATTACCTACTCGCAACTATTATGAATAGATATTATACCTATTATGTAGTAGCATTGTGTTTGTGTATACCGACTTACTGTACCTAGATTGATAGATAAAAAGTTCCGTGGAGCACCCGGCAAAAAATTGGTCTCCCACTCTTTTGCATAAGTTTTCGAGTGTCCTGTAAAAATCAGGTGTTTGAAAATGTAGACATTTTACATCCTAATTCCAGCGATGAGGTTTGTTACCCATCTTGAATGTCTTAATTGGCACGGAGAAAACTGCTTGCATGTTTATTATTACACTTATGTGGTAGAGGATATAATTGTCTGAAAGAAAGGGTGTGAGAAAACACGGGCGTCTGAGAACCACGTGACTTGATCACGTAGATCAAATTCTCAAGGACAGCCGCGTGTTGAGTAAAAGGAACCGACGTGCGTGTGTGAGAAAATGTATGAATGTGGAGGAAGCGAAGGAAGCGTGTAAAGATAGATCTGTTCAGCGTTCCGTTCTCTGCCTACCCCACTTGGGACACGGTGTGAGGTTATAGTATAGTAGAAAGGATGGAACACCAGACCAACCTATCCTTGCACACTTCTTTGCGCAATTCCTTCTACTATGGAAAATAAGTGAGCTCGTGTTGTTTGAGTTCCAAAAGAGATAAAAAAAGTCATGAAGGGGCCTATATCTTGATCTGTGTAGTGCTGTAATGTAATTTTCGAGTGATTTGTATAAAGCAGGTATTTGTTCCATGGAGCATCTGGAAAAGAATAGGTCTCCCACTCTTTTCCGTAATTGCTCGAGTGTCCTTTAAAAAAAAGATGTTCCAAAAATTAAGACATTTTACATCCATTCTGAATGTCTTAAATTTTATTGGCACGAAGAGGACGGCTTGCATGTTTATTACATTCAACTGGACTGCTGTCCATCCTACTTATGAGAGTGTAGTTAAAATTACGTATAAAGCATTTATAAATGTGTAAAAGGCAGGTGTTCGAAAAAATTAAGGCATTTTACATCTTAAATTCTGCGATGAGACACCCATATTGAATGTCTTGGTTGTCTATCGGCACGGAGAGGACAGCTTGCATGTTTATTACATGCAGCTGGTCTGCTGGCTACCCCACTTGTGGGATATGCCGTGATGGTATAGTATAGTATTTATAAATGGCACGAAGAGGATAATATGTATGTTTATTCCATTTAGTTAATTCATTTCTCGACTAGAAGGAGATTTATTGATTTATGACTCATAAGACCGGGTTAGTTGGAAGACATCGCATTTTAGCGATAAACTCGCCCTCTGTACATTGAATTGTATAAATGATATTTTCTATGTTAATTTGTATTATTGTAAACAATGTACAGTGAAGAATAAAATAAATAAATAAATAACTTATACATCAGATACAGTACGTACACCTAATGTAATGATATAATTTGGTTGCGAATTATATGCACAAACAAATGTGCATTTATGTATGCATTTCGATATAATTATGAAAGATCATTTCACAGGAATCAATGTGATAGTTAATGCTTAGAATACAAACGACGACTTAAAAATATTATTTAGTACCGTTTACAAAACAGCTGACTATCATCTCATAAGATTCTTCTTAACAATGTAATTCTTATTCAATAATTTATACATAAAAATATGCGATACGTCCACCCCTCTCGACATTCAACTCAGTACTAACATTTATAGACACACCCCTAGGGCAGGGCTTATTTATATTTGAATTCTATTGAATATCCGGTGGGCGCAAAACGCGATCTTTATAGATACAAGTTTTTAGATATTTGAAAAAGAAAATAACTTAAACTAAAGTTAGGTTAACAATGATATGTGAGATATTTGTATACCGAATTACTCAAAGAAAAAAATGAATCTCTGCGACAAAGAGAACTTGAGATCTGATGCGTATAAATATTAGTTAAGCTTATTTTCTATATTTTTTTCTGAAAAACTGGTATAACTTATCAAAACGTCTCCGCAATGAAAAGGTAGATAAAATATTGAACTATATTATATATTTTTTTTATGAACGTACCATGAAAGGTATACGTATTTTAGTAGCTGAAAAACATAGAAAAAACGTTGAAATTGACGCTGGCGGTATTGGGGCCCCTTAAGACGTATTTTTATTTTTTCAAACACCTGCCTTTTATGGGATATTCGAAACCTACAGAAAAGAGTGGGAGATCAATTCTTTGCAAAGCACGTCTTCCACACTCATTGTATACAATTGGTCTGTTGGCTTCATCACTTATGTGAAATGCCGTGATGGTATGAATGAATGAATAATATTATATTGTGGACACAAAACATTATTATTGGGATAAACCTTAGTTTAAAATTATTTTAAGGCATAAATTAAGAGAATACAAATTGTCTTTGTCGGCTTTCTAGGGTAAGTGCAATGAAGTTTGGGGACATCCCTCAGACCTTGTCGTCAAGTAATAAACCTTTTCACGGGAATACCATATGGATTCAATATTTATCCATAATAAAATTTATTCCTTGGGAACACACAGATTAAATATAAGGTAATTCTAAAATTGGGTTAGTTGGAAGATATCGCTTACACGCGATAAACTCGCCCATTGTGCATGATAATTATTGGTATTTCTAATCTGTTTATATGTATGTTTTTTAAGCACAATAAAGTTTATTATTATTATTATATTTGTAAATATTCTCCTCGTTTTGTAATACAATTTTAGAACTACCTTATATTTAATCTGACTTGTAAGGGATGGCGGGGGAGGAGACTCCATATTTTATATACTTTCCTGTTGTTTTCAATATCTTAAATGGAGGTAATTAGCCCAAATTATTGCCCTCTGGGTATGCCCATGCTTTTGAACAGAGTTGTATCTACACCATTTCTGAGGTGGCAAAAACTCCTACTTCTCCCCGTCATGGATACATATCAGACAGCTGTCAGAATTTGAAATTTAACCATCAGGTGCAGTTAGTCATTAAACATTTACAATCAAGTTTAAAAAAAAATTCAAGATTGAAAATGTCCTAACAAGTCGAAAGACATCTCTCTCATCAAAGACATCAAATAGTAGAATAAACCATTTGTTTTATTTATTTCGCTATGGAATTCTACTACTTAAACACCGACACAGTGAATGATTCTGACGGATAGAGGTCCATGAATCTTTAACGCTAAAAGCTAAGGCACCATTGTTAGATTGAATTTTGGGAGTTCTAGGTATAATTTTAAATATTTGACAATGTGAGAACATATCTGGAGGTTTCTTTAAAAGAGAAAACGTAAAGGAATAAAAAAATAACAGAATTATTAGTAGAGCTGTAAAATATCTTTAAAAAATCTATCAAAACGTTCTAAAATTATGATTATAACTAGTAAAAACATCACCCATTTTGTTAAAATTTATTGAGAAATCATTTATAAGTTGTAAATTGGGCTTATTTAATTCAATTATGTGTGGTGTGTGTTGGAATTGAAATCCATGTCTCACAATTATGTGTGGTGTGTGTTGGAATTGAAATCCATGTCTCACAATTATGTGTGGTGTGTGTTGGAATTGAAATCCATGTCTCAAAATTATGTGTGGTGTGTGTTGGAATTGAAATCCATGTCTCACAATTATGTGTGGTGTGTGTTGGAATTGAAATCCATGTCTCACAATTTTTGAATTCATAATTATGTTTTTAATTTTTCAGGATATTTGCAGTGCGTGCCGGGAGAAAATGTGTGTACATTTATCTGGATTGCTTCAAATAGTACACAGTCTTGATTCTTTAAGTTTGTCTAATGAGGCTTCCATAGCTTTGTTAAAAGGTGTTGCAGCTATTATTGGACATTTACCACACGACCAGGTATCACTTACTTATTGCATGTGTTTTCGTTAAAAAAATGGATGTACCAAAAAAATGTGAATAACTCAGAATCTATACTATAAGAGCCAAACTTATGAGTTGTTGTTACGAGACATTTTGAGGCCCTCCATCACTCTATTTCAGTTGATTCATGACTAAGCGGACACCCTGTAAAATTAGGTATACACGTAAAAATGAAGAACAATAAAAAATACTCTTAAAATTTTGTTGTTGTCTCTCCCTATGATTTGTAAAGAGAAGAGATATTTGTTGGGACTGTTATGTATATGAGGTATGTTCAGAAAAAATGGGAAATTTTGTTTTTTGATAAAGATATTTATTTATTCGTCTACATTAATGTAGGGTGATTCCGTGTCAAATCAACACACTGATTCAGACTCGATGTCTCAGATTTTCATGATTTTTTTTATGCAGCAATATATCATAGACTTATGAAAAAATACCAAATTTCAGTTATGTAGCACAATTATTTTTGAAGTTATTAATTTTTGAAAATCTCGATTTTTATGAAAAAAATTCATGTCTTGGCACCTTTGGATGCGTATAGATTGGCAACCAGTGAAGATAAAAACCTGGGAGAGGTCTCGTTTTAAAGCTGTTGAATGGGGCTTTAATGTGATATGCCACAAGATAGGGGAACCGGTTTGAAAAAAAAATTAAATTTTAAAATTAAATTTTAAAAATTTAATTTTTCAAAAAGTGACAATTTTAAAAATTCCAAAAAATTGTCAAAAATAGTTTATAATGTCTTAATACATATAGCAAAATTCTATTATGGGATCTCAATGGGATCAGGAGATACAGGGCTTCGGATAATCATGCATGGTGATATTGCGTGTTTTGACACCTTTGGATGCGTATAGGCTGGCAACTAATGATGATATAAACCTGGGAGTAGTCTCATTTTAAAGCTGTTGAATGGGGCTTTACTATGATATGCCACAAGATAGGGGTTACAATTAAAAAAAAAAAATTAAATTTAAATTTTTCAGTAAGTGGCCATTTTAAAATTCCAAAAAATTCTCAAAAATAGTTTATAATGTCTTAATACATATAACAAAAATTTAATATGGGACCTCAATGGGATCAGGAGATACAGGGCTTCCGAAATGCATGCATCGTGAAATACACGCAATTTCACGATGCATGTATTTCGGAAACCCTGTATCTCCTGATCCCATTGAGGTCCCATATTAAATTTTTGCTATATGTATTAAGACATTATAAAATATTTTTGAGAATTTTTTGGAATTTTAAAATGGCCACTTACTGAAAAATTTAAATTTAATTTTTTTTTTAATTGTTACCCCTATCTTGTGGCATATCACAGTAAAGCCCCATTCAACAGCTTTAAAATGAGACTACTCCCAGATTTATATCATCATTAGTTGCCAGCCTATACGCATCCAAAGGTGTCAAAACACGCAATATCACCATGCATGATTATCCGAAGCCCTGTATCTCCTGATCCCATTGAGATCCCATAATAGAATTTTGCTATATGTATTAAGACATTATAAACTATTTTTGACAATTTTTTGGAATTTTTAAAATTGTCACTTATTGAAAAATTTAATTTTTAAAATTTAATTTTAAAATTTAAATTTTTTTTCAAACCAGTCCTCCTATCCTGTGGCATATCACATTAAAGCCCCATTCAACAGCTTTAAAACGAGACCTCTCCCAGGTTTTTATCTTCACTGGTTGCCAATCTATACGCATCCAAAGGTGTCAAGACATGAATTTTTTTCATAAAAATCGAGATTTTCAAAAATTAATAACTTCAAAAATAATTGTGCTACATAACTGAAATTTGGTATTTTTTCATAAGTCTATGATATATTGCTGCATAAAAAAAATCATGAAAATCTGAGACATCAAATCTGATAATCTCCCAAAATTGTGTTGATTTGACACGGAATTACCCTGTACTATACTATCTATGCTATACTATACCCTCACGCCATGTCCCAGGTGGGGTAGGCAGAGAGATAGGAACGCCATGTCGATCTATCCTTACATACAGTTTCTCATACATGCACACCGATTCCTCTTACTTAATACGCGACCGTCCTTGAGAATTTGAGTGGCACGTGGTCAAGCCACGTAGTTCTTGGACGTCTGCGCTTTCTCACACCCTCTCTTTCAGATAAATACACCCTCTTCGTCAATCTTACACTATCCATTCGCTCCACATGACCAAACCATCTCAATTTATTTACACGCATTCTATCCACAACACTCCTCTTGCATCCACTCATTCTTCTAATATCCTCATTTCTTACTCTATCACGCAATGTTTTACCTACGATTCTTCTCAGTGATTGCATCTCCACTGCATTTATTCCACTCTCGTCCTTCTTCAGCCATGTCCACGTTTCGCTTGCATACATAAGTGTCGGTATGAGGATGGAGTTGTGCACCAGCATTTTAGCCATGTTCGAGACATTGCTATTGTTAACAATAGATCGAAGTGCATCGTTCTCTCTCGCACCAGCCACTTTTCTTTTTTCAATATCCATTTCGTATCTACCATCCCTCGCAAACATACTTCCTAAATATACATATTCGTCCACTTGTTCTAAACATTCATTTACATTAATGTGTCACCTTAAAAATAGTCCCTATTAGATATTATCCATTTGTGCCAGCGCTTCTTTCTATCCTCGAAACATTTCTCAAATGTAATCTTTGAGATAGCTTTCAGCTCATTCACCAATGCGCTTTTAGTGTCTATGCTTGTAAAACGACACCACTTTAAGTTCTCTTTATTTTTGGAAATAGGAAAAAGTCACAAGGAGCCATGTCTGGCGAATATGGAGGCTGAAGCATCGTTACAGTATTGGTTTTGGACAAAAATTCACAAACAAGCAATGAAGTGTGAACAGGATCATTATCGTGGTGCATTTGTAGTTTTGGAACAAATTTTGCTGCCACACATTTCATTCTCAAAACTGTTGTAAAAATTTCATGGCATGAGTCAATCAATACGCCAACATCATCAGCGACTTCTCTGATTGTGATTCGGCGATCATTCATAACTATTTTTTTACTTTTTCCACATTTTTGTCGGTTGTTGATGTGCTGGGTCGTCATTTTCACAGCCATATTGGAAATGCTTATACCACTCGTAAACTCTTGTTTTACTGATAGCAGACTCACCACAGGCCTTTGTTAACATTTTACACTCTTTGTTTTACTTTATTTCATTTTTTATGCAAAATTTGATACAAATTCTTTGATCCATTTTTTTTAACAAACAAAAATCGCCGATCTCTTAAAAAACATCATATAGTATTTCTAATGAAACTTTTCCGCAGCCATCTTGCCAGCTACAGGGTGAACACCTAATATTGTATACAATTAATAATATTGTTTTTTTAAATTTCAAGACAAGGTATCAAGTTTAAAAAAAAATTATTATATATCTAATGTTTGTATCCATATACATTTTATAATAATGTACTTATAACAAAAAATAAGTTATAACCACTTAATTTGCATTTTTTATACACTCAACATCACATCAGAAATCCAAAAAATCAAGTTGTATTATTTTCTAATGACATTTGGGGGAAGAAATAACAAGTTTGTTTTACGTAAAATATGTAAAAATAAGAATAATTTGTTTATTTACATATTTATTTATTTATTTACATATCATTGGTTCAATGCTAGAACTAGTCAACTCAAAATCAATAGTTTTGAGGTAATGCATAAAATCATGCTATTACACTCAGAAGGATAGTAATCAATATTATATATATTAATGTGTCGAATCAAAAATAGACATACATTTAAATATTCATAAACATTTAAAATTACTTCTTTCGTCTGCCCACGTAATGATTTTCCTTGGCCCAATTTACTTAAGACATCTTTTTAGAGTAAGATTATGAACACCCAGTAATTAAAAAATCAAATCAAATTTCCGAACACTTTTAATGATAATGCGGTACTTATTATCATATTCAACCAATGGATGCACCGGGATGTGTCGATGTACTTGTGTTTACACGTAATACAAAAGGATTAACTAATACGTTGACATGGGGCAAGGTCTCGTAACTGGTATACTTTAGCGGCTGCCAGACAAAATAAATAATGAATACAGCTAAAAATTTTATCATACTTTAGGGACATGTATACCAACAGAATAAAAAAAAATTGGGAGTCTCTAAACCTGAGAAATTTTAAATTTCCCGTTTTTTTTTCTGAACACACCTCTCATATATATATATATTGTGTGTATGTATATTCTTTCAGATTACAGTTGCCATGAGGGAAGCTTGCAGTGTTCAGGTGGCAGGATTGGCTAACCTTACAAGCAATAATGTGAGTAAAGATTCTACTGCTGATCCTGGACTTTGGTTAGATCGTCTAACTGCTCTGCTACGTGACTGTAAAATATCTATTGAAAATGGACAAACTCATCCATGTCTTCCTGTTTTGAGTGATTCATGGCCAGTACTTTCATCAGTGTTAGAAAGGTGAGTTAACATTGTTTTGATTACTATTATTTTGAAAGTAATGAGAATTACTTTGCATTCAGTGATTTATGGTTAATTAATTACTTTGGTTTCCAGATACAGTGGAGATTTACGCGTAATGGAGAGATTATGCAGATGTTTGCGCTTTACTCTGCGCTCTCTGGGCCACCAAGGATCATTTCTATTAGAGCCACTTTCAAAACAAATGGTTGCAACATACATGGTGCACCGACATAGTTGCTTTCTTTATTTGGCAAGTATTTTGGTGGACGAGCTCGCAAGTAATACTTCATGCGTTCCCAGCTTAATGGAAATGTTACAAACTCTAATAGGGCCTTCATTTGAGCTCCTGCAGCAACCTGGAGGCTTACATCATAACCCTGATACTGTGGATGATCTGTTTAGGCTGTGTTTAAGATTTCTCCAGAGGTTGCCATTTGAATTTGTCAATAGCTCTGCAATGAGCGCAATACTGCAGTGTGGAATCCTGGCATGTTCATTAGATCACAGAGATGCCAATTCATCTGTAATGAAGTTCCTATGCGATTTTGTAATGACTGGTCAACAAAAGTCATCTAATCAGCAATGTATAAGTTCTGTAAATTCTTTACTTGTGGAACATGGAGAAGAATTAATTAATAGTCTGATATTTGCCAGTGTATTTTCAATACATTCGTACATGTTATCAGATGTAGCAGATGTCTTATTGCAATTGTTAATATGGGACAAAAGTACATTTAGTTGTTGGCTGGAGAAAGCCTTGCAGAAATTACCACAAAATGCTAACTCTGCTACTGAGGTTCAGTTGAAAAGCTTTCATTCTTTAGTATGTGGGTAAGTACTGATATATACAATGCATATTCTATTGTTTATTGCACGCAAATTTAGTTAATAGATCTCCACATATTTCTTTCTTTTATTACAGATCGAGGTCTACTAAGCCAATAACAAATGCTTTGAGAGATTTTACAAGACTTTATTACTGAACATTGTTGTCTTATTTAATTTTGATATCAAATTATTTGATACATTTGCGTTATTGTTAAGAAAAATATAATTAGAAAAATAACAACACACATTTGATTTATTTATTATTTCCTATGTCTAATATTCTGTAAAGGTAATATTAATTGGGTGCTGGCCTGGATTAGAAATATCTTAAGGACACATTGGGCGAGTTAAAATAGCTTGACCACATTTGGAAAAGTACAGATGAGGAAAAGGCAAACAATTTTACATGTCCTATGTTTTAACAACTGAGAGTGGTTTGGCAGTGGTTAGTATCGTTTTTATTAATAGATTGTAATCCGTTATTCTTATAAATAGAATAAAATAAAATGATTAATCAAAGTGTATAACAAACACACCAAAAGTGTTAAATGACTTATAGTTAGAAAGGCATTGTAAATAAAAAGTTCCTTGTAAAAACATACTACATGTGAGTGAAAAGTGTAAGGCAGCCATTCTTTTCTAAATTCCACCATAAAGTTATAAATACGACCACGATACCTCTCCTCTCAAGTGAACATTCACTCATTCGTAGGAGTATAGATCTTATAACTTGACAAAAGGCATAATTTTACTTAACATGGTCCATGGACGATAAAGTAGCAATATATGGTCAAGATTTTAATTTGTTGACCCTCCAAATAATTTTCTGTGATGTCACCCCTTAATGATCTGTTATTTTACTGACAAAACTACCATTAGACAATACAACAGGAATAACTTTTCCCATAAAATAAAATGTGTCTGTTCCCTAGACGTATATCTTTCGTTAGTACAAATATTTTCATCTCCCATGTGCTCTTAACATTAAGATATTGCAAAAAATGTATAAAATTATTGAAATAAACACGCAATCCACAATGTGAAATATCTTTTACATACGAAATCTTATGACTCCTTACAATGTGTGCGAAATTTTAAGTATCAATTAGTTTTTTGCTTAAAATTTTGGGCAATTTCTTTTTTATAATTAAATACAAGCTATAATGTTAAATATATTATTTTAGTAATAGCTCTCCAGGAATGTAACTTTTTCGGAAGGAAGCTACAGAAACAAAATGTATTAATTTTACTACCGCTTATTATAATCATTTTATGCGGTTTTATTTTAACTTGCATGATATTTCTTTCATGAAGAACCAGAAGTAGCCAGCGTAATAATAAAAACAAAAAAAAAATACATTTATGCAAATTAAACGCTCGTACATAAAGATGAACTCGCAGATAAAAGCAATTTACTAATTTCGGTGATAATAAACTTTATTCAATCAATATCAATGTACAAACGTTGAGACAATATTATCACCAATTGGCTACAATTAAGTTGCAGCAGCCTCACTAGGTTGCCCTGTATCTGTAAACATTTAATAATAATTAAAAAAAATGAAATTAATTTTTATTTTATTAAAATAGATACCTTTTCTCTTAAAATACAGCAAATTCTTAAAACTATTAAAAAAAGTAATCATGTGAACCGCGCTTTATGAATCAGCTAACATCATGATAATTATCATGTGTATGGTTCGCTGTTGTACCATTTTTTTAGACCGGGTTTACACTATCAAAGTACACTTGTACAAGTATACTTGGATCCTACTTTGAGAGTGTAAACAGGTGATCCAAATTGTATAAGTAGCCGTTAAGTAGTTGTACAAGTAGCCGCCATCCAAGTCAACTAGGACGAAACTCTATTCATCCAAGTGCACTTGGACCGTCCGTTCAATAAAAACAAAATGGCGCTAACTAAAAGACGGTGGAACGAATGCGAAACTATTTGGTTCGTAGAGGACGTGCTTTAAAATATTAAATTGAACGATTAATGTTTTGTTCAATGAATTTTATGAACTCATTGCATGTTTTTTTCTTTTATATAGATTTGTAAACACACCGTTATACTTACTTGTAATATCCGCAAACTTCATTAAATATTGATGTACGTAATGTACTATTTTGTAGTATAGTTACGTCAAATCAGTGGCGGATTCAGAAAAAACTCAAGGGGGGGGGGCGCAAAAGATATCTTGAGCTACCTTAGCTTTTATCGTAATAAAAAAATTATCAAGTCACATACAAAGTCACGTCAATAGGGAGAGAGGGGAGGAGGGGCGCGCCCCCCATCTGTATCCGCCACTGCGTCAAATGACTGTTTGTTTTTCTAGTTTGATAAATAAAATAGTTAGAATAAAAAACTAAAAATAATTAATATTTTTTCAAAAATTTTGTGTTTAACACCGTGGAACTTCATCCATATTGAAAGATTATACATATTTTTTTTTTATAAATTGACACTGTTTATTTTTAAATAAAATTTAACAAAGAAATTTTCGGTACCATCGTCCTCTGCGGTAGTTTTTTTATTATTTATTAGAACAAGAAAATTATAGTCTTCAATTAGCAATTACAAAAAAATAAATTTATTATTAAAAAAAAACAATAATATGTGGAAATAACTAGCCTTTTTTAATATATTTTTAGTGTTTCAGTTTAAATCATAATAATATAGAGCAGAGATTCAAATTGTAGGTTGCTTAATCCCAAATTATTTTTAAAAGTATTTATATCTTCCTTTTCTACTTCCAAAATTAAATGCTACTTGGGTGGGGATTTAAACTTGTCTTTAAACCGGCATCCAAGAGGACTATGAAACTATAGACCATTAAAGGATGACGTCACAGAAAAATCATTGAGGGGCATCAGGCATCCCAACACAACAGACGATTACGGTGTAATATTAGGTGGAACGCCTAAAGAATACCTAATAATCAAAAAAACTGTCAGTGTCGATTTTGTTATTATTTTGTCGTCTGACTTTCTTTTTTTCTCTTATGGCATAACATCCTACAAGGATGATTTGCGCAATCTTACTGTTTGCCCCCCAAGCAAAAGCAAATCCATAGACAAGACCACGTGACCTTTAATGGTCTATATACGATCTATATGAAACTAATGATAATACGATCTACTTATAAAGTACACTTAATTCAGGTGGTGTTGCTTTGATAGTGTAAGCCCGGCTTTATCTATGCTTGTTTGATTTATATCATAGAGTATAATAATATAATGTTCTATCAAATCGTGTCATTAATTTATTATTCTAAAATTCTATGGTCGTGTATTTCTCCGATTTGACGTTTGAATCGTTTTGTAAATTTTGATAAAATTAAGATTGTTTAGTTTACAAGTCGGTGCTATAAATGCCAAATATAAAAGATGGCAGAGAGTGTGAGCAGTGAGGAAAACGCTGGTGCCGTAAGCGAAGTGAGTCCTATATATCAAGATGAACTCATTATGAAGCAGCAGAGACGGATTGAACAGGAGGTAGATATTTTACATTGGGACGATTTTGTTTTTTGCTCTTTACTGTATAATTTTACTTGTATTTTTTTGTATAACTGATGTAATATATTTTGTATTTGTATGCATGTTATAGTTATTTGATAATATTGCACTCCTCTTAAAATCACTTCATTTCCCCTTCTACTTTTCATAAAAGCATTTGTAGTTGGTATGAAGTTACTGGAGAAATTTCTGAAATTTTCTATGCTCCAATGACCACTATACCGGAAGGAAACTGTGTAATAACAATTGCCTTTAAATTTCGTTTCTTAATTTTGCAGGGTTTTAGGTTTATTGAGCAAGCACTGGTTTAACAACTTGTAGATTGTAATACCTACACATTCAATCATTAAAAAAATAAAATCACATTATAAAAACTAAACGCAATAAAATGAGTAGGTTCGAAAAAATAATTTTCATTTGATTGTTTTAGATCTCCGAGAATATTCGCTTGATTGGAGAAAAAGAGGATTTATCAACTTTAGAAGAAGAGTATACAGACGACCCTGTATATAAACTCAAGGCAAAATTTTTATCTTCTAAATACAGCTATATTCGGAGGACCCGTCCCGATGGCAATTGCTTCTTTAGAGCTTTTGCTTATGCGTACATTGAACAATTATTGAAAAATTCCGAAGAATATGATAAGTTCTGTACATTTGCTGAGAATTCTAGGGATAACTTAGTCTCATTAGGATTTTCCAAATTTACTGTTGAAGATTTCTATGAAACTGTAAGTGTAACGGACTATCTTCATAAAATAAGAATGCTAAAATTACATATTATTTATGTTAGAATTAGGTATAAAAGTATTTTATTCAAATATCTGTATAAATTTCAGTTCATGGAAGTATTACAAAAAATTAAACAGGAACTGGGCAAAGGTGAAGAGAATTCAAGTGCAAAGATGGAACTGCATAGAATATTCAATGATCAGAGTTACTCCAATTATGTTGTTGTGTATTTACGTCTCATCACCTCGGGACAACTGCAGGCTGAATGTGACTTCTATCAGAACTTCATAGAGGGAGATAGAACTATATCAGAGTTCTGTCATCAGGTAATTTGTATTAGGATTTAACCTAAACACTGTATACATACAACCATGAGTGGCTCTCAGTTAGGATTCAACATAAACATTATAGGATCTCAAAATTAGTATTAAAGTACAGTTCAGTCTAAATCTTGTCTTTTTTTCATTGTATATATCTCTTCCTTTTTCGTTATTTATTCGGAGGGGGGGGGGGGAATCATTCTGTAGCAATGTTCTAGATGGAAACATCCTAGATCTCCAGAACTACTTACAAAAATCCCATCCCTTCCATAAAACTCTTCCATACCCTATCCTCTTTTTACAAACCAAATTTCCTCAGATTGTACACTATGATGGTCTGAAATAGTGATTCAACAAAACAATTACATCCCGCTGAACTTTGAAAAAAAAATCTAAATAATTAATAAAAACTCAATGTAATGTTAGGTGATGTTAAGGCAGGGAGTTAGAACAAATAATTTGCTAAATCCTAATAACTTAGACTAAAAAATAAAGAAAAGGTTCACATATTGAATAGTTGTAATAATAAAAACATTGCTAAGCTGATGTCCCTCCCCCCTCTCCTAGAGCAAGTGAGAATATCATAAAAATACATTTAATGGAAAATTTTACGCTTAGTATTTTCAAAATATTTGTTTAGGCCTTTGTTATTTCTAAATTTAATGTCAGAAAAATAGTTATGTATGAAAATATATTGCATTCCTGTTATCCAGTAATTAAATTAAGGCCTTTGCCAACAGAATAGAGATTTTTAAAATGTTTATTCTTAAAGAAATAAATATACATCATGCAACTAAAATATATGTGCCTTGAAAATCTGTTAAGATGATAATGGTTTGCAAAGAGCATTCTTACCTGGCCAGAATATTGCATCACTTCATAAGTTTGGTTTGTTTATGATTTATATAGAATATTAATTCATAATTTTTTAAGATTAGTTTTTTTTACACATAATTCGGTTGGTTTATGTTAGTTCTGCTAGATGATGCTTTTTTGTATTTTATAGGAAGTGGAGCCCATGTACAGGGAATCTGATCACATCCATATTATAGCACTGTGCTCTGCCCTCAAAGTGGGTGTAACTGTCAGATATATGGATCGAGGCACTGGAGGAGAGGTACTTGTTTTATGTCTATGAGCGTTTATATTAGTTAAGGCATCAATAAAATGTAACTACCTAATATGATTTGGTAGCCTATAGGAGTATAATAAGAAATGACTGTTTATTTGTTCACATATTAACTGAATTGGAGATATTGTTATTAATTAACTCCTTCAGCAAAAAAAAAACAGAAAAGAAACAAAGTTTAGAAAAATCTCCCTAGGCTTCTTAAGCTGGTAACACGTGTAGATTTTGTTAGGTAGATGCAGAGACTGAGAATTTGCAACAATCAAAATGGGTAGAAGTCTTTCTCCATACCTTGGATTTCAATAAGGTTCTAGGCTTCATAAGATGTCTGGGACAAGAGGGTTCGCTTTAACTGGTAATACCAGAAAAGCTAAGTAGAGGGAGTATAATAGGTCTTTAAGTCACATTGCATAATATGTTATTATTTGAGTGCTTGTAAATCCTTCTTGGGGAACAGCTTGTTTTTATCTTTGTTCAACACTTATTGAACGAGTGTTCTGTTTCTCTTTGTTGATATAGGGCCTAAATCTTAGCTTCAGTCAGATACTGGTTATGTGATAAACTCACATATGTATAGTATTTTGTTTATTTTACACCTACATACTATAATTTATTATTATCATGTCCCAATTGTTTTTATCTTTGTTCAACACTTATTGAACGAGTGTTCTGTTTCTCTTTGTTGATATAGGGCCTAAATCTTAGCTTCAGTCAGATACTGGTTATGTGATAAACTCACATATGTATGGTATTTTGTTTATTTTACACCTACATACTATAATTTATTATTATGTCCCAATTGTTTTTATCTTTGTTCAACACTTATTGAACGAGTGTTCTGTTTCTCTTTGTTGATATAGGGCCTAAATCTTAGCTTCAGTCAGATACTGGTTATGTGATAAACTCACATATGTATGGTATTTTGTTTATTTTACACCTACATACTATAATTTATTATTATCATGTCCCAATTGTTTTTATCTTTGTTCAACACTTATTGAACGAGTGTTCTGTTTCTCTTTGTTGATATAGGGCCTAAATCTTAGCTTCAGTCAGATACTGGTTATGTGATAAACTCACATATGTATGGTATTTTGTTTATTTTACACCTACATACTATAATTTATTATTATCATGTCCCAATTGTTTTTATCTTTGTTCAACACTTATTGAACGAGTGTTCTGTTTCTCTTTGTTGATATAGGGCCTAAATCTTAGCTTCAGTCAGATACTGGTTATGTGATAAACTCACATATGTATGGTATTTTGTTTATTTTACACCTACATACTATAATTTATTATTATCATGTCCCAATTTTTTTATTCCAGGTAATCGGCCATGACTTTCCAGATGGAACAGTACCTTGCGTACATCTACTTTATCGCCCTGGTCATTATGATGTACTTTATGTACGATGAGTACACATTTTCATATTGATTGTATGAACCAGTACAACATTATAACAACTACTTTGGTGGTTATAATTCTACTTAGATGGGTGTCACTCTTACTGTCTGAATACATTTGTAATTACTTACATTACTCATCCTACTTTAACTTACGCTACCTATATCTGTTTAAATTCTCATTGTAAAATTACTTTTGAGATTATCAGTTGAAAATCAAAAACCGTATTTAAAGGAGTTCACTCAAGTTGGAATATGGTTATCTATGTATACATTTGAATTGATTATTAACACGTCTTTGGCGGATCGAGTAAAGTCGCCTGATATGGTTATATTTTAGGGACAGGTAGAAAACGGATAGACTTTTGAATTTCATATGCCTTCCATCCAGAACGTCTTAACTTTTATTGACACAGAGAGGACGACTTGCATGTTTATTACATGCAGTTGGTCCGCTAATTCCTGTGGAGTCCCCGATAAAGAATAGGTCTCTCACACTTTTCTTGTTTTAAAAGACATATTGGTACAACATCACGTTTAAGATATTTAACATTTTCAGGAGGATAGTTGGCTACCCTACCTGTGGCATGTGCCATCAATGAATGAATAATAATATAAAACTTTTATTCAGTGGGATCCCCAGCAAAGAATAGGTCTCCTTTTTTCTGTTACATTTCGACTATGCCATAAAAGCCAGATGTTGGTAAAACCTCACATATTAGGCATGTGACATTTTCAATTCAGTGATGAGGTATGCCACCCAATCCTGAATGTCTTATTTTTTAATTAATATGAAGAGGACGGCTTGCATGTTTATTGCATGCAGTTAGTCTGCTGGCTACCTTATTTCCAGAAATTTCATTCAAACATCCGTGCATGATATCTGTATGTAGTATTAGGAAATCAAGAAAACGACAGTACATATTCCTTTGCGCTTATCTATTTCATTCTTGAAATATGTTTTGTAGTAGATAGAATTTTTAAAAATAATATAACACTTAATACAGATTTTATTTTTACCTACTTTCTAAAATAGTGTGAAAAATTTATTTGTAGATAGTTTGCTATTCGGATATTTAAAAAAAAAAAGAAGATATATCTGGGTTTTTTTTATAAACCCAAATACAATCTTGTACGCCTTTCACAGTAAACTAAAAGCTTGTGTCGTGAAAGGGGAGTTTGCAGGTACCTGGGATCAAACCACGATCCCCCCAGGCTACCGACGAACTGGAATGTATCAGGTTTTGGTAGCAAAGTAAAACCATAAAGGCTTGAGGTTGTATTTATCTTTATAAATAATAAGGACTCTTTTATTGGGATGAGAAGTTTACTTCGGTGTGCCTAAATATCTTTACAATAGAATTTTTTCACATACTTTCTCAAAAAATTCTTCCCTCATATAAGGTAGACAGATAAAAATATAACATTTTTGATTACTGCATTATGCAAATTCGTAATATTATGCTCACTTATACCCAATTGTTATAAAAAAAGGATACATGCACATAAACCAACTTTATATCTCAAACCTTTTAATAAGTAATGATTACAAAATACAACATATTTTACTTCAAAATCACCTACCACATTGTGATTAGTAAAATACCTACTCAATGTCCGTCTATTGGGTTTTCAGTAGCCCGCCAAAGATGTGTTAATTTATTCGGGATTTGGCTTTGAAGTACGTTCAGCTCACTATGAAAAATTGGTTTGGACAAAATGCCATTTTAATTTCGACAAATCGTTGAAGTATTTTATATTTGTTAATATAAAAAAATCACAATTACGAGGAACTATCAATAGACTTGAATAATTTTGCTCTGTACTCGTATTATGTTTGAGTATACAGGTCGACAAATATCATGTGAAGGTGGTTAAGTATGTTGAAATTATGAAGAGAATTCCATCCTCTCAAATAACATACCGTTGTGAACTGGAATACTATTGTAACTATGTTGTTAATACTAATACATCATAGACATTCTCCTTTGACCAGGTGTCTGGAATCATTTATGAGACGAGTTTGTTCAAAATTTCCTCAACGTCACTTCATTTCGAATAAAAAGAAATGATCAGATCAATGTCACCACGGTAAATTCCAACTGCAATGTGGAACTATTCAATTTAGCACTTAAAGATGACTTTGACAATGATATTTTTGAATATACTCTCTTATAGTTAGATGGAAGAAAACATTGTAGTTTTAGTCCCGTCATCCTTATATTATCTGTGATTCTTTTTCTTTATTGTAAATAGTTCATGGTGTGCATTAAGAATAAGTAATTTAACATTTTGTTTTCAAGTTTACCATTATTATTATTGTATGCAACAAAACAATCCTGCTGGAATTTTTAAAGCTGTAAGCTAATGCGATTCCAGAAGATTAATTTTGTTTGCTAAAACTCAACTAATCAGGATATTACACAAAAATCATAATCAAGGATATTCATAGAAAAATGATATTCTAAAAAAAATCATATTTTAATGGTGATACCTACAAATTTCTTCATCTAAATTAATTTGAAAATATACATTGCTTTTATTTAAAAAAAAAAAACTGAAAATGTTTTACTGCATGTTTTAGGGTTACTCTCAATAAAAAAATATTTCTAATTTGTTTACTATTCTCACTGGTAAACAATGGCTACCTTGAATAGAAACAACACAAGCGTTTCCAATAGAAGAGTTTATCTGTAGCTAATTATTTTAACATTTCTGAGACTGGTTCATTCCTATACTGTAAGAGGTTCATTCATTGATCTGACTACCCTACTTGGTTATTTATATTTTAGCATTATAATTTTTGAAAATTATTCAGTTGCAAATAAGTCATCAGAGCTTACAATTTTTAATTTCAATCACTTTTCCTTTGAAATAAGAAAAGCATTTGATTTTATGAGACTTGGTGGGAACTATGAAAACCTGAAAATTGTCTTTATTGACGTTAATAAAATCATTATTCTGACTTGTGGAATACATTTGTTGACATGTATATCTTAAAAAGTTTCAATAATATATTTCTGTTTGAAAATAAAATATAATATGAGAAGTTCATTGTTATTTATAACCTTTGGTTCCACAGCTTCAATTCAATCTCAATATAAGTTTGCATTTATTTTGTTTACACTAGTTACTACACTTACTCGAGAGGTTTGCTTCCTCCCAGTGTTCACTGGAAAAACTTTTGTGAGATGAAAATGTGTTTTGCATGCTTGTTTAATTATCAAAGGAAGTTTGCATGGTTTATAGGATTAATAAACAACTGTTAATTTCATGTTTATAAGACAACACATTTACTGTGAGTTAACAGATAAATGCAAAACAAATTTATATATCCTTGGGTTACATAGCAAATAATTATGTTTTAGTCAAATTTATTCTAATTCAATGCAATTTACTTTTTTTAAAATGGTTGAATAACTTGGCACCAAGATAAAATCATATACAGGCCTCTTCTAGATATACACTTTCTACACATTCTAATGAAATGAATGATTTCAATGACATCTGATGAAAATATTTATTATTGATAAAAGGTCTCAAGAGATATTATATGGGCAAACAGAAGTCAAAACATATGGTATACAGGCTACAGTGGATATTGTTAGAACAAAACAAATACTTAGAACTACCAAAATGAAAACCCTGAGACCAATAGCGGCAAGAGATTGCACAACAAGAGTTTACAATATTAGGATCAGAGGAATAAAGTAGATGACATTATGAGCTGGGGAAGAAGATATTGACGTGAACATGTCGAAAGAATGGACCCATTCAAATATCCCCGCATCACTCTCTGTAGCAAATCTATGGGACATTGTCCACAGGAAGACCACCTAAGACATAAGAGGGACAGTTGGGAATCTACGTTGCAGGAAGGCACCTCTAAGAATACAGACTCTGTGTTTAAAAGGAGATAAAAAGATCTGTAAGTGAGTAGATTATCAAAAAAGCACCTTATCACGACAACATTTTGTTCAAAGCTGACCTTTTTTAAATAATTACTAATTAAAATAAACATTGTGATGTCACATACTTAAGTATATTTATTATTCTATGTCATATGCCCATCTAGAAGAAGCCTGGTCATCAATCAAAGAACAAAATTATTATATGACCAAGTGTTTCATTACACTTCTTATAACACTACACACATAAATTTATCGACAAAAGTATACACCATCGGGTTCACGCTTTGGCTTCATATCAGCAAAGAAACCTTTTATATCTTCTTCTTTAACAACTTCTTTCTTATCTTTGAACGTTTTTAAGAATTCTAAAAGTTTCTCTTTCATTTTATTATACTCAGTGATAGCATTGATCTGTTGAATGTGCCCCAAGGAGGACAATGCTTCCATACCTTTTTCATACTGAGACGAAGATGATTCGGTTTTGATTTTTCCTAAGTCTTCATAAGCACTGACTGTATCCTCTATATCCAGAATAAAAGACACATTTTGCTCATTATAAATGTCCACACAAGACTTACAAGAACATAGTTTACTACGCCAATCTGAAGGCCAAAAAGTAGCACCCTTCCTATTGGAACTGTTGTTGCGCACAGGCTTAATGCACTCCATGATGTATATTCTCTCTTGTTTTATTTTTTTCTTTATGGGAGATTCAATACCATATGCATACTCGTCTTGTTTTCGTTTCATAGCAGATGATTCATTGTGGTTAGAGATGTCTGAATCAGTATTGAGAACTGTAGAAGCATTTTCAATACAATCAGTGCCATTCGTAGTGGGTTCTTCTTGTTGTATTTCCTTTCCACATTCTTCTCCGTTCTGATTTATTTGAGAGACTTCAGCAATATTTCCTGTGTTATCTACATTGCTATCAACACCATTTCCACTGGCTGATACTTCCATGCTTTCTGGAGTTTCATTATTAGTGATATCAGTCACTTGATTTTCAGTTAAAATAAGTGAAGAGTTGTCATCACAACTATTTTCAATACTTTTTTCCATTTCTATTTTTTCTTGTGAATCACAAATTTTATCTTCATTAACTTGAACTTCCAACAAGATATTGCTATTATCCTCTTTATCATCATTTATATTTGAATGCTTAATTTCATTCTGCCCTACAGTAGAAATCTCCTGTGTGGTGGAACTTGCTTCAGTGCCTAAATTACCTGAAATGGTTGATTTACATTGTTCTGTACTGGCTGTTGTAATATCTGATGCCATGATAGTAGAATCCACATGTTCATATTTACCCATGTTTTCATCATTCATAATGTTAGTGTCATTGGAAATAATTTCTTTGTCATCAACATCCATGGGTTCATTAAAATTTAGAGTCTCGGAACCTGTCTCAATATTTTGTAGTACTTCTGCAATATTTTGTTCAGTCAATTTAACACCACTAACAGGCTGTTCAATCATATTTGGTTCAGGTGTGTTTTCTGCATGAATTGATGTTGCTGAATTTACATTTTCAATATCTAAATCAGAAGAATTGACTATGTCAACATTGTTGTGAAATATTGGATTGACAATATTCATTTCTAACTCTGCACTAGAATCACCTTGGGAAATCAGGGGCCTCGAGTCTGAAGAAACCGTTTCACTTTCTGAGGCTGTTTTATCTAGCTGCACTTCAGCGTGCTCATCAGATTCTTCAATGCTGTTAACAGTACCTGGTACAATAATGTCACAGATAGAGTCTTGGGTGGATTGATTTCCAGCATCGTCAACCTTCACCACACTTTCTACATTTATATTGGTTCGACATTCAATAGCATTATTTTGGTCAATAGCTGTGGAGACCTTCAGATCACAACTGATGCTAGAGTCCTGTTCATTGTCATGAGATATATTTTCATCCGAATTCAAAAGTTTATCAAGTGTTACATCAATGCTCTCCAGATGTCCAGAATCAATTTCAGGAAGATCATTTTCAACGCTTTCCACTACTGTCCGAGATTCTGGCATTAAATTATTGTTCTTCAGAGTGACTTCACTCTTACCTAATTGGTTAGCAGATGACATAGTTTGATTACCAAGCAAAGCATCTTCAATATTCACACGTGATTCTAGATCATCAATATTCTCTCTGATATTTTTAGACAGCTGTATAGATTCTGGATTTTTAGGATTCTCTTCCATATTTTCAGATAAATGTACAGATTCTGAATCCTTGGTATTTCCTTCTAACGTCTCACACAACTGCATAGATTTTAAATCCTTGGCATTATTTTTTTCCTCGTTTTCAGATAACTCAAGAGATTCTAAATCTTGAGGATTCTCCCCAACTTCTTTGGATAAATGTTGGGACTTCAAATGCTTGGCGTTTTCTTCTATATTCTCACAAGATTCTACAGCTTCTGAATCCTTAGGATTATTTTTTTCTTCGTTTTTAGATAACTCAAGAGATTCTAAATCTTGAGGATTCTCCCCAACATCTTCAGATAAATATTGAGATTTCGAATGCTTGGCGTTTTCTTCTATATTCTCACAAGATTCTACAGCTTCTGAATTCTTAGCATTATTTTTTTCCTCGTTTTCAGATAACTCAAGAGATTCTAAATCTTGAGGATTCTCCTCAACATCTTTGGATAAATGTTGAGATTTCAAATGATTGGCATTTTCTTCTATATTCTCACAAGATTCTACAGCTTCTGAATTCTTAGCATTATTTTTTTCCTCGTTTTCAGATAACTCAAGAGATTCTAAATCTTGAGGATTCTCCTCAACATCTTTGGATAAATGTTGAGATTTCAAATGATTGGCATTTTCTTCTATATTCTCACAAGATTCTACAGCTTCCGAATTCTTAGCATTATTTTTTTCTTCGTTTTCAGATAACTCAAAAGATCCTAAATCTTGAGGATTCTCCTCAACATCTTTGGATAAATGTTGGGATTTCGAATGCTTTGTGTTTTCTTCTATATTCTCACAAGATTCTACAGCTTCTGAATCCTTAGCATTCTCAGAAAGTTGTGTGATTTTTAAATCCTTGGGATCATCTTCCATACTTACATCACCATATGACCGATCATTAATTTTGCTTTCATTTTCTGGGTTTTCGCAGTCTTCAGTAATCATCCTTTCAGGATTCTCTTCCAGTTTATCATTTTCAAGTGTAGATGTTTCAAGATTATTTTCAGATACATTTGTTTCAATATTACAATTTTCTGCATTCTTTTCAATATCCACATCCAGTTGCTCCGATGTCTTGTCAAGGAGTACATTGCAGCCAACTTCGTAACACATGTAGTTCTTAAGAATATCAGTTTTATCGGTGCAGTCTTCACATATCATTTCAGAATAGTGGCCGCTAGGAGGTAAGTTAGTGTTCAAGTGTCGTGAATGAAACCAATCTTCACAAATAACACATTGAATCATTTCATCTTCTACATTATCTTCTGGATCAGGATATGGTCTGTGGCATGTACAGTACAGTCCTGAGAAGTTCTGATTGTATTCATTTTGGGTATTATTTTCGGATCTTTTAGGGTTAAAACTACAATTACTTGGAAATTTAGGTCCTCCACAATCACATCGAAAGTTTCTTTTGGTGTACAACTCTATAAGGTTATGATTTTCATGGCACGCAAGGCTGCAAGCTAGACAAACACCAGCACGTAGTTCGGAGTTTTTGATAGACTCTGGACAACAGGTTAGACAAGCATACAAGGCCTGTCTCTTCACATATCCCTGAGAATAAAAAATAAATGCAATGATAATTAAATAGTTATTCAACAGTTTTTATTTTGATTGATGATTCAAATAACGCATTGCGCTTTTCTTCGTAACAGTCGAAGAGATGACGGGACGTCTGGCGTATTTATTACATGGGGTTTGTCTACTGGTTACTGCACTAACGGGAAAGTCTTGGTGGTATAGATCGTAATATAAGAAAGACATTCTTACCTGTGAATATGTACAGTTCTTGTCGTCACTCGCACCCAATACAGCTTTAGCATCTTCCTCAAAGGCTTCCTGCTCCTTCAAAACGTCTACCATCGTTATGCTATTGTCTTCCTCTTCCATAATTATCTCAGAAAAAGTTAATTATATATTTATAGGTATATAACGGCAATTATTACAAACCACTCTTCTCACAACAGCTGCTAAATAATATTCAACATAAATGGCGAGCACGGAACAATAACAGGACGATGAAAGAAACGAGAGACGCCGGGCGCGAAATCACGCTCCAAACGTCAACACTAGTAACTTCTATTGCCAGCAGTGTTCTCGAACGACATTGTCCAATATCGGTAGAAATATCCGCTAAAATCGGTATAAATGGTATATTTTGTACCCAAAATCGGTATATAGGGTATTTGTACCGACGATGGTCAATATCGGATACTTTTCTATTCTCGTAAATTTCTACCCCCCCCCCCCGTCGCCGAATTTTCAAAATGGTATAGGAATTTGGAATATTTCAAAAACTCCTCGGTTTTCTTAAAGAATATTTTCTCGCAGTATCTCTTTCTACAATGTACCGGGTATTTGTACCGACGATGTCAATATCGGGTACTTTCCTTTTTAGAAAATTTCTACCCCCCCCCGTCGCCGGATTATCAAAATGGTATAGGAATTTGGAATAATTAAAAAATATTTGCTCGAATCCAATAAGTATCCGGTGCTTTTACCGAATACCCGATACTTATCTACCGATTATATTTCCCTGTCGACAAATAGTAAAAATCGGTAGATTACTAGACCATTTCGGTATATCATCGGTATATATTCGGTAAAAATTAGTAGAGTTGGGAATAACGACTCTTTGATGCCATTCATATTGCTTCACTTCGGATGATCATCCAGAGTGTCAGGGTCAATACATCGAAAGTGAACACGTCTGTTCACACTATGCTTTCACTGCCATGTCAACACTCTCAGTCATGTTGTATGTAGTTTAACATATTTTCGTACAAAAATAATTAATCAAATTCAAAAATGAAAAATAACACATAAAATAAATTAATATAGCTCTCGACTGCATAATAATTTTGAACATGATTCTGACATTGAATACAAATTCATAGAGAATAAAACAAATAATAAGATAAAACTTGTTTATGGTCGTTTAAGTGAAAGGACCTTTCATCAAAATTATGACGAGTGGTAATCTCTTTCCTCCGTCATCGCTAGTGATCACTCACTATTGATGAAACGCCCGTTCACACCTATTCATCTTGGAGGATCATCCGGAGTGATCACTGAAAGTGAACAAATGTGAACGACCCTTTAGTAGCATTCACATTGCTTCACTTTGGATGATCATCCAGAGTGTCAGGGCAACACCACCTTTATAATATAAAGGTGGTGTTGCCCTTATATTATAAGGCCAGGACACTGATTCAAAATGGCCGCCTGGATAGGCTATGCATACAGTTGACAGTTCTCATGTGATGACTTTTAATGTCTCTGGTTACATTCAATAGGGATAGGTGTTTAAATAAAACAACAATGGGGGCAGAAGCCATTTAATTTTACTAAAAAAAAAAATGCAATAATATATACACATAATAATAATATACCTATAATAAAAATCAAGTTTAATTTACAAATTATATTTTACATTGTATCATCATCAGGCTTCTCGCATCTGTTGTTGGATATGGGCTTCTTTCTGTAAAAAGAAAAATTATTGGCAGAATTAAGGTTCAATGCATAACAATAATATTTTATAAAGGGGTTTAGTGATGCGAACATTTATGATATATATTTGATTCAGAATATTAGTTTGAACAGTATAGGCTTTACGATTCTTTACAACTGTTTTGATTAAGTCATTCCTTTTTTTCCATAATTATTTAATAATATATTAGTGCATGTTTTGACCATATGCTTCAGAATTGAGTTCGATGAATGTCTAAGTTAGCCTTTTCACAGTTATATGCTATTCCTAAAACACTTCCACCGCTATATTCTAAATATGGTTTAACATGTATTTCATCAATATAATGGTCCCGTCAAATTCTTCCTAGATTCTGGTTTTAAATTTAGTAAAGTAACTTGTTTAATCAAAAAATCTATTTAACGTTTTCTACATTCATCGTTAATTATCAAACTTCCAACATCAATCAATAAATTTTTAACAATATCTAATGCAACTTCCGCAGAATTTTCTGAAAATTTATTCAATTTCAATTTATCCAGAATGTTCTCCAAACCATTTAAATTTTGTAATTTCATAGGAAAAATCTTATTATCAAATTTCTTTGTTTCTATTTTACCTACGAACAAAGATAATTCTAATTTTTCATTTACAACAACGGAAGCAATAACTGTTGAAGCAGGATTGATTTCAACATATAAAAAGCTATTAAATTGATCTTTATGTATTTGAAATGCTGTTTGATTTCATACATTTGGAAAGCTCGGTTGAAAAGCATCTTCCCGCTTCATACAGATCATTTGAGTGAATGCTTTGGGCTAGGGCAAGTTGTAAATGGTCCAACTCCTTCCATGTTCTCCGGTCATCTGGCACATTCCCTGGGAACCGATGTAGATGGCAAGGCACTCAAATATTTTGGACATTTGGGAAGGAAGGATGGTATTGCTCCATTTCTTAGCCGCTTCTTTTTTGGCTTCAAAACACATTTCTCCCCCGAAGAATGATTATGAAACACACTTTCTTCCAAAATATCATTCCTCATGAATATTCCGTGGAGCACCCGGTAAAGAATTGGTCTCCCACTCTTCTGCGTAAGTTTTCGAGTGCCCTGTAAAAGGCAGGTGTTCGAAAAAAATAAGACATTTTACATCTTAAATTCAGCGATGAGGTTTGCCACCCATCTTGAATGTCTTGATTTTATATTGGCACGAAGAGGACAGTTTGCATGTTTCTTACATGCAGCTGATCTGCTGGCTACCCCACTTGTGGGATATGCCGTGATGGTATAGTATAGTACGGGGGCTTAGGATCACAAAGGCGTAACTACAAAATTCACGTTTTTGAGTTATGAACGCCATTTTGTTCCCGGTATCGACATCTATAAGTGACACAAAGATGAATCTCATCAAAATAGTAATAACTGAGATAGCATGTAACTTTTTTATAAATTGAGACATAAATTTAGTGACACATCGACGTATCTCCCTTACGTTCTTTTGACACTAAACAATGTGTAATGAATTAGGGTTACAAAGATGAAAGTGTAGTTTCATCTATGTGTCTCAAAGAAAGTTGATATCTATGGTTAGCAATTTGACAGTTTGGCTACTGGTTGAAAAATACGCGTGTTTTTTGTGTGATAATATTTGCATTTAAAAATGAGTTCAAGAGGAAAACGGATGATTGAGATGGTAAATCTTAATGTAATGAAGAAAAAAGCAGGTAAGTGTTGAATAAAATAATGGTTACATCGTTAGTTGAATAGTAATTTCCCTTAAATATTTATGTCAACCTGTAGAGGTTAGAAAATGGCATGTGTCTATTTACTTATCATTTAGCTTCATGTTCAAGTATTTTGTAGTAGAAATTAGTAAATTTATTTACATTATTATATAAAATATGTACACATTTAATAATCAGGGCATGGTTTATCTAAATGTTTTACAGAAATGGTATCTGTGAGAAACACTTCACAATGTGATGTGTATGAATGTATAACGGCAGAGAAAAGATGTGGGATTGATGCAACAAGTGGACGAGATAAAGCTGATGTTTCAACAGAGTGTCCAATTAATGAAACACACATGGTCGAAATGGTTGATCTCAATACAGCCGAGAACAAAGATACAAGTAAGTGTATAATATTCATATACTTTGTAGTAGAAATAAGTAAATTTTTTTATATTATTAAGTATATAAAATATGTACACATTTGATAATCAGGGCATGGTTTATCTAAATGTTTTACAGAAATGGTATCTGTGAGAAACACTTCACAATGTGATGTGTATGAATGTACAACGGCAGAGAAAAGAGGTGAGATTGATGCAACAAGTGGACAAGATAAAGCTGATGTTTCAACAGAGTGTCCAATTAATGAAACACACATGGTCGAAATGGTTGATCTCAATACAGCCGAGAACAAAGATACAAGTAAGTGTATAATATTCATATACTTTGTAGTAGAAATAAGTAAATTTTTTTATATTATTAAGTATATAAAATATGTACACATTTGATAATCAGGGCATGGTTTATCTAAATGTTTTACAGAAATGGTATCTGTGAGAAACACTTCACAATGTGATGTGTATGAATGTACAACGGCAGAGAAAAGAGGTGAGATTGATGCAACAAGTGGACAAGATAAAGCTGATGTTTCAACAGAGTGTCCAATTAATGAAACACACATGGTCGAAATGGTTGATCTCAATTCAGCCGAGAACGGAGATACAAGTAAGTGTATCATATTTTAATTACCAACCCATATTTCATATTAACCCGAGGCCGGCCACGCTTCCTAAGTTTTCCAAAATTTCCCCACAGGCAACATGCTTAGATCACACCGACCAAATCATGAAAAATGGTGATGTCAGAAGTAGGAGAAATAAAAGGGCATATATGAGGAACTGTATGAATGTGATATAAGCGAGAGAAATATTTCAAGACCGGCTAATTTGGCGATCTATCCCTTCTGCCTACCCTGCAGGAGACATGACGTGATGGGATAGAAAGATAGATAGATATTTCATTGTATAAATTCATTTAATGTGTTGTAGTTAATTATAAAAAATGTTTTATTTTAATAACTTCAATGTAATTACTTTAATGGTTTGTTGAAATGCTTACAGATTCAACTTTGGACGTAGAAATTACAATATTGGAAGAAGACGATGAGAATAATGTTATTGATTCTGATAATGATCCTGAATATGTACCACCTTCAGAAAGATCAGTCTCTCCAATTAATGACAATGACACTCAATCACAGCATGACACTTCAGGGCTTTTTGAATCTTCCCACAAACGCAAACGCAGACGCATTGCTGTTCCCGGAGAGTGGATTAAAAACAAACGCAAGCATTTGAAACAATCAGGACAGGCGTACACCTCGATTCGAGGTAAACGTGTTGAGCATAAATCAATTAAGCCAAAAGACTGTTCAAAGTGTCCTAGGAAATGCAACATCAATTTCACGGAAAACGATAGGCAAACAATATTCGATGCTTATTGGAACATGGCTAACATTGATAAACAGCGAATATATTTACTTTCTCTAGTTGAATATGGTAAAAAAGAATGTCGGAGAACAAACAACACTGCTTCTAGACGGGTGAATACTAATAAGTATTATTTATTCAACAAAGGAATAAAATTGCAAGTATGCTTTGGGTTTTTCTTAGCAACATTAAATATATCAGATAAGTTTGTTCGGTCAATAATAGAGGCAAAAAAAAATGATAAATTACCCCATGATAATCGTGGTCATCATCCACCTGCTTTAAAGATTCCGGATGAGGCAAAAAAAATCATTTTTGATCACATTGACTCATTTCCGAAGATGCCATCCCACTACGCAAGAAAAGATTCAACCAAAGATTATTTGGCCAGTGATTTGAATGTAAATATTATGTATAATTTATATGTAGACATGTGCAAGGAAAGGGGGATCAAATTTGAAAAACTGTGGCTGTATAGGGATGTTTTTAACAAGCAGTTCAATTTATCTTTCCATGTACCAAAGAATGATATGTGTGATACCTGTTACAAGTTTTCACATCTTAGTGATGAGGAAAAGGTGGAACAAAAACAAGTACAAGATGCACACATACGGAGAAAAGAGATGGCAAGGAACAAAAAAAATGCAATCAAAGCCGAAGCTGCAGAACAGAAATGTCATCTCGCCGAGTTTGATTTGCAAGCTGTATGTTATTGCCCGAAAACAAATGCCAAAGCGCTGTTTTACAAAAGACGGCTCGCAGTATATGACTTTACTGTCTATGATACCACTACAAAAGCAGCATCGTGCTATATGTGGCATGAAGGAACTGCGAAAAGAGGATCCATCGAAGTTGCCTCTTGCATTTTTAATTATATTAAAAGTCGTGCAGATGGCAAGGAATGGAACTTTTTTAGTGACACTTGCGGCGGTCAGAACCGTAATTTGAATGTCGCTACAATGTTCTTATACGCTGTGCGTTCCTTGGAAATTCCGACAATAAATCAAATGTTTTTCGAGTCCGGCCATTCACAGATGGAATGCGATTCTGTCCATGCGACAATAGAAAAAAAGACTAAACATTTGGACATTTACCATCCATCTGGGTGGTATTCTGCTGTGCAGATGGCAAGTTCCAAATACAAAGTAATTGAAATGGAACAACAAGAATTCCTTGATTTTGGAGAAGTCCAAAAAAAAATAATTAAAAATCGAAAAATTGATTCGGAAGGCCAACAAGTATGTTGGCTCAAAATAAAATGGCTACAATATCGCAAGGAGTTTCCCAACGAAATTCTCTTTAAGTATGAATTTGATGAGGACTTTAGAAAGTTTAATGTCATCAGAAGACCAGCCCGAAATCAGCAACATGGTGACAATAACATGGAGTTGAATCCGAAATACCATGTCTCCCTTCCTATTACAGAAGAAAAGCTTAATGACCTGAAGGATTTGTGCAAGACGGGCATAATTAGGCAGCAATACCACTCCTTTTACAATCAACTGCTGTCTGGTTCTACAGCTGATTTGCCCATTAATGAAGAGGAATTTTAATTGTTAAATAAGTTTTATGTTCTATATAATTTTATTTTTTTATTAAACTAGATAGTGTACAATTGTTGAGTTATTATTTCATTCATTCCAATTCCCTCTTGTAGGATAATTTTACAAATAAACATTAATGCTAATGACGTGGTGAAAGAATGAAAGAACAATGTGCAAAGTTAAAGTCAATGATGAATGCCTTGAACAGGTAGACGAGTATACATTTGCCGAGGAAAGTTTTTTTATGAGCGATGGTGAGTGAAGAAGTGCTCAAGCCCATCATTGTTAGTAAGAATATCTCAACGGCAGCAAAGGGGATGGTGTATGGCAGCGGGAAACGGGTGGTTGAAGAAGGATGAACGTGAAATTAATGCAGTTGAAATTCGTTCTCTGTGAAGAATGTGTGAAAGAAACTAATTAGGAGTTAGGAATGAAAAGATAAGAGATGAATGTAACTTTAAAGTGGACGCTGTGAGAAGAATGAAAGAGAATAAGTTGAGATGGTTTGGGCACATTGAAAGAATTAATGAGGAACGAATGATGAAAAAATTTACATGGCTAAAAGGAAGGGTGATAGAAAGCGTGTCCGTCCTTGGGCTACATGGCTGGATCGCACTGACCAGATCCTGAAGGATAGTGACGTCACAAGTAGGAGAAACGGAAGGGAATGTATGAAGAAGTGTATGAATGTGATGGAAGCGAGACAAGTATGTCAAGACCGGCTTGCTTGTTGGTCTATTCTCCCTGCCTATCCCTCAGGGGACATGGCGTGATGGGACAGACAATTTTTTACATTTGCTTAGAGACACAAAGATGTATCTCCATCACTATAACAAAAGTATGGAAGTTTATAGCAAATTTTTACATTTGCTTAGAGATACAAAGATGAATCTCCTGCACTATGACAAAAATATGGCATTTTGATGTGCAAGTTATTCTAAAAATGTCTTGAAAAATATTTAATGATCATCTTAACACTCCTAGCTAAGTAACTGCATCGTTATTTTTGTAAAAAAATAATATTTATATGTTGTTACAGTCCTAGATAATAAACATTTGCCATTTTCTCAAAACGTCAATTTTGTAGTTACATCTTTGTGATCCTAAGCCCCCGAGTATATAGTATGAAATGAAGTTCACATACCTAGAACAATATTATTATATTATTGAAGGAAACAAAAATTACATAGAATATGATTAACAAAGTGTGCAAATGAATCTTTATGAATGTCAGAAACAACATTTCCTGAGAAATATGGAATAGCACATGTGAAGCATCATTCAATGTTTGGTTATGAAGTTTGATTACCTAGGATCTTTTCAACAATAATAGACCATTAAAGGATGACGTCACAGAAAAATCCTTGAGGGGCATCAGGCATCCCAACACAACACATTCACAGTGTTTACGGTGTAATATTAGGTGGGACGCCTAAAGAATAGATACCTAATAATCAAAAAAAACTGTCAGTGTCGATTTTGTTATAATTTTGTCGTCTGACTTTCTTTTTTTTCTCTTATGGCATAACATCCTACAAGTATGATTTGCGCAATTTGATTGTTTGCCCCCCACGCAAAAGCAAATCCATAGACAAGACCACGTGACCTTTAATGGTCTATTATTATTCTATGCTCACGTTTTACATTGATTATGAATTTTAAATATAATAAAACAGTATGGAAATGCATTTTATAGATCAATAACTTAAAATTAAAGCATATTTATCTCAAAAAACATGAAAATAAACACCAAACATAACAACACCATAACCTCAAACACTGCCGTCAGAGGGTTACAAAGGTAGTTGCTAATTATCTATTTCATATTGAAATCATGATTGCTTACCTTAGACTAAGTATTTGGATTATAATTTTGACGATTAATTGCCCGTATCCATTCGTCACGTAAGCTGGTGTCTTTAGGAAAACTAAAAACGTGGACTTTCGAACCGGTCGAATAATTCCCTCTGCAATTTGGAACACAGCACTTATACACCATCTTTACACACACAGTATAATAATTCCGTCTTCCAAAAGTCTTTGTGAATCACTTTGGTGGTTAAAAACAGTGTATAATAAGCAACAACAAATAATATCAAGATATAAACGAGAACACAAACAACGCACCCAACATGGCGTACCATAGAATATCTATGTGTTTACATACAAATTAGGCTAGGCTGACGTTTATCAATGTAGGCCATTTAGGCCTATTTCGAACGAAATATCCGCCAGGGGCGCTAGTAGTGCCACGGCCTAATATTAAGGTGGTGTTGGTCAGGGTCAAACCTGTTCATCGAAAGTGAACACGTCTGTTCACATTTGTTCATCCTATGCTTTCACTGCCATCTCAACACTTTTAGTCATGTTTTATGTAGTTTAACGTATTTTCGTACAAAAATAATTAATCAAATTCAAAAATGAAAAATTAATCTTAAAATAAATTAATATAGCTCTCGACTGCATAATAATTTTGTAAATGATTCTGACATTCAATACAAATTCATAGAGAATAAAACAAATAATAAGATAAAACTTGTTTATGGTCGTTTAAGTGAAAGGACCTTTCATCAAAATTATGACGAGTGGTAATCTCTTTCCTCCGTCATCGCTAGTGATGACTATTGATGAAACGCCTATTCACACCTTTTCATCTTGGAGGATCATCCAGAGTGATCACTGAAAGTGAACAAATGTGAACGCCCCTTAAAGAGATAACCTCTCGTTATAATTTTGATGAAAGGTCCTTTCACTGAAACGATCATAAACAAGTTTTATCTTATTATTTGTTTTATTCTCTATGAATGTCAGAATCATGTACAAAATTGGGAACTCATTGAGTTGGTAGGCCCCAATGTCAGATATCTGTCAAATATAGTTTTGTATGGAGGAAAATTGTTGCTACAATAATATTATTTGGATTTTTTGGCGAAATATTTTTATATTTACAAAAATAAAATGAAATCGGCAAAAATAAAATCTAATTCGAATACAAATTTCCTAAAGCTTATATTCGAGGTAGGTTTTATTTTAGCCGGTTTTATTTTATTTTTGCCAGCAAAAATAAAATAAAACCGGCAAAAATGAAATCTAATTCGAATATAAACTTTAAGAAAATCGTATTCGAGTTAAATTTTATTTTTGCTGGTTTTATTTTATTTTTGCCGGCAAAAATAAAATAAAACCAGCAAAAATAAAATCTAGCTCGAATGTAAAGTTTGCCGGTGTCGAAAAACTTGGTGTGTCCAAAAATAATTTAACGTGGTGATCAAAAAGTAATTCTACATATGGCAACAATTTCGTGAATATTACTTTTGCTATGAAATCTCACATTTGACAACAGTGGGGCCTACCATCTCATATAGTGCCCAAAATTGTTAGGCAAAGGCTATTACATAAAGACAATAATTTTGTCCGTAATTACATAGAAAAAAGAAAGAAATTATAAAATATATCTATGGTGAACTTTTCCATAGAGAAATTGTAAAATATGTTTATGGTTAACTATCACACTTTTTTTAATTAAAAATCGGTATAAGTATCCGATACTTTTTTGAAAGAGGTATTTGAGAAAAAACTCTAAAAGAAAACCGAGGAGTTTTGAAACATTTCAAATTCCTATACCATTTTGAAAATTTAGCGACGAGGGGGGGGGGGTAGAAGTTTTAAGGTGAAGTTAAGTTATCAAATGTTCCATATTTGGAGTATATTGTTGTGCGGCCGGGCTCACATTACGACTGCCAATCAGTGTGACCAGATTTTATTTTCAAAAACTACTAAATGGGGAAGTCAAAAACTACTAAATTCTTAAAATGATATAGGAATTTGAAGTATTTCAAGAACTCCTCGGTTTTGTTAAACAATATTTTAACATAGTACCTTTTTACCGGGTATTTGTACCGACTGTTGTTACTTTTCGGAAACTTTCATACCGACTATTGAAAAAAAGTTACTCGCTTAAATTTTTACCCCCCCCGTCGCCGAATTTTCAAAATGGTATAGGAATTTGAAGTATTTAAAAAACTCCTCGGTTTTCTTCAATAATATTTTCTCGCAGTACCTTTTTCTAAAATGTATCCCGTATTTGTACCGACAATTATTTTCGATCAGTAAGTTTTTTCCCAAGCACCCGATAATTTGCCGACTAAATACAAAAACTGCCAAAAAACTATTAAAAACTACTAAACATTCTTGCAAATGCCTCAAAAACTACCAAAAAAGTAGGAAACTACCAAATCTGGTCACACTGCTGCCAATATTGACAGACGTCAAAACAGCGTGGCTTTGTTTATCTTTACATAAAATTCCTTACGAATAGCTACTGAATTGACAGACGTCAAAGCCATGCCGTTTTGTTTACATAATTTACTGTAAAATACTTCAAGGTCACAACTGTCATTATTATTTTGACAGTGACAGTAATTTCTGTTACTGACGAATAGCCGATGCGAAATTGTTATGCAGTCGAGAGCTATATTAATTTATTTTGAGTGTTTCATTGTTGAATTTGTTTAATTATTTTTGTACGAAAATAGTCAAACTACATACAAAATGACTGAGAGTGTTGACATGGCAGTGAAAGCATAGGATGAACAAGTGTGAACAGACGTGTTCACTTTCGATGAACAGGTTTGACCCTGACACTCTGGATGATCATTCAAAGTGAAGAAATGTGAATGCTACTTAATTGACCTACCTGTTGAAACTTTGAGCGAAAAACGAGTAGTTATATCAAATTTTGGATCAATGCATAATAACTTAATCTAAACAGACCGTTTTAATTTTGATCTTTATTTCCTCAAATTACTGATGTATGTTGTATTCATTTCATAAGTATAAGTCTCTGTTTTTTCCTTGATTGTTTTTGCCTCGATTGATCCATGGATTACCTCATCGAAAGCATTTAGTTTTATTTCTTTGTCTTTTTTTAGTTTATTAGAATAGTAGTGTCAATAATAATATGTAGCAAAATAATACATTTACCGATGACCGATCTTAAAAAGTAACGATTGTCTAATAACGAGTTAGTACCGAACTAACATCACTAGTTCTGTGTGTTTATTATTAAAATAATTGGTGTGCGTATAAAATAAAATGTCATTGGCAGAAATTTTAATGAAATTTTAGTGTTCAAATCTTCGAGATGTGATGTCATAATTTTTAGTACTATTAATTTTTATTATCTGTAGGTAAGTATAGAATCTGGGATCCATAGGCACTATCAAACGGAGTATAGGTATATTACCATCATAGAATAATAAATATACTAAAATTACGATATCGTTGAATTCGCGAAATCTCTCTTGTACGTTTATCGAGATTTCATTTATTTATTTATATAGGCTTAAAATAGACAATAACTAAATATAATATATTACAACGAAAAAGATAGCTCTTTCAAAAATCAGCTGTCGTCAAGCACCATGCGCCAATGTTTACGGGAGATCGAAAAAAATGTTTTCTTGGGTGTTTTTGTGAAAACATTTTCTGTGTCTGGTTCCTTAGTTATTGTATTTCTAGGCATGATTCTAATAATTTTACAGAATCATTTGTAAGTACATGTGAGTTTTGATGCATTGCCCATGAAAAAAAACTGCAGGTAAGAGATTCCATTTCTCTTAAAATTTTCACTGCGTAACAAAAAATAAATTTCCTTCAAAAACGCCAGGTATGTTTTTTCTAGTTTCCAATACCAATTTGTGTATTTGTTACCAATGTAATTTAATTTTTGTAATTTTTTTGTGGTAAATTTGTTCATTTATATCTACTATAGATTAAGAAACGCGTGCAAATACAACGCTCGCCAGATATGTCTGCGTAATCTGACGAGTTCATATGTTGAAGTGAATGATCACGGATTTGTATAGTGGGCATCATGCGTTAGACGCATGATACACGGATCCGTGTAGTAGGCACGTAACGTGTTAACTGGTTCATCGAAGATGTAAGATGGAGTTGGATGACATGAATAATTGACACATGGAAAATTTCATGGATTCACTGATTATTTTCTCTGCTATTTATAGTTTAAGGGATATCTAACTTTTTAGCTTCCTTGGGCCACATAAGAAACAAGATGAGTTATTTTAAGTCACGTATACCTAATACTTATACTAACAATGAGGACCTTTTTAAGGTCTACGATTCTCAAATTTCATAATAACTTAACTATAATTCCTAAATTTGAGAAAAAAACATGTATATTTTGAATAAAGTTCGTAGATTACGAAATGAGATCAAAAGTACGTAGATCAGCATAAAAATACAAAGACTTGGCAACACTGGCAACTACTCATAAGGGCAGCAGTTTTGCATAAATACAATATTTGAGGGTCATTTTCTGAATATTTTTAAATTAGTAGCAAAGTGAAGTATTATTTGTAGTTTTATTAATGGTGTTTTCAGTTGAATTATCATTTTTTTTCATCATGTTTACGATTTATTGTTTGGCCGTATGCACCCTGTAGGCTGTGGGTTGGACAAACCTGGATTAAAATGTGGTTTGGTTGCCTGTTTTTTCTAGATTTGTTTTGATTGATTATGTTTCAAAATCCTAATTATTTTGTAAGTATTGATTTTTGAGCAACATTCCGCAATATCATAGTATTTGCATTGTTCTAATTATAGTCTTTTCCATTGCGTACATAATCTGTTATCAACACTCATGTTATTTGCTTATAACAAAACTAACAGTCCGCACCGGCTATTTAAAAAAAATAGTTTTAGTAAGGATCCCTATTTTTTTTTTTAAATATAATACAGCTTATGTCACCCGGGGATAGTGTAGCTTCCCAACAGTAAAATAATTTTTCTAATCGGTTAGTAGTTTCGGAGCCTATTCGGAGCAAACAATCAAATCTTTCCTCTTTATATATTAGTATAGATAACAAAGTAAAATGAAACAAAACAAAATAAAATTAAATAGAATAAAATAAAACAAAGCAAAATTTATTGCTATTTAATTATCTACTCTGTAAAAAACATCAAATGATGTACATTACTTGTTACATTATTGTTTTCACAAGATGGACATTCATCATTTTGTTTATTTAGTTTAAATTATTTGCAGGATAGACAATTGCGATGGATTCACAGCAAACAAAAAGAAAGACGAGAAAAGGAGGAGGAAGAAAGACAACAGGTATTTTCATTAGTACAAAATAATATTTTTTTCAGTAAAGGCGTCATTCAGGAGCAGACTCAACTTGAGATGGTGGGGTGGTAACCGATCCCCTCAATTATTCCCTGTGTTGGTGTTTAGGCAGCAGAATTCCATAATGAAATTTATTTATTTTTTTTATTTTATTTTTTTTTTTTTTTTATTTCTAAAAAAATTAACATTGTAAAAATATAACACATTCATAAATAACACTGTTGACTTCTAATTTAAAGACCCCAGACAGCAATTATATGCTGGTATAAGGGGTTTAAAACAATCACAGATATTCACCAATATATATAAAATGTATACCACTATATCTCTAGCACTTCACAAATTTCTTTTCTCCAGAACACTTTTCTTAAGTTTTTTTTTGAACGAAATTAAATTATTAACTTCTTTTAAATCCTTTGGCAAAGCATTGTAACTCAATACCGCCTTATAGTAAAAGCTATTTCTCTCTATATTTGTTCTTAAATTAAAAACACAAAACAAAAACTTAGAAATTTATGTTGGTTTTGTTTATTCGTTCTATATTGTACGTTGATTAAAAACAATTTTATGAAGAAGTACAATCATATTTAATGGAATCAATGTAAAATCGGAAGTTGTATCATAAAAGCACAATCTCTTTCAACCAACACCAAACTATCCATTTATAAATCATAAATTCATATGTACCTAATAATCAATGTGGCGTGTGAAGGTAATAAGTGCTGATATTATTTTACATAAAGTTTTATACAATAATACAAAATATATATTTTTACAGTGCACATTGAGCTAATGTAATTTATACATCTGTGAAATATTTAATGTTCAGTTTTGTGCCTGAATATACAATACTTTACTAGTTTCGTTCCAGGCTTTATGATATTCAGAAGGTTTTATCACATTACAGGTGCATCAGCAGTGCCAGTGGAAAAAAAGAAACAAATTCTAAATATTCATCAAATCAAAGGTATTACTCTTATTCCTAATGTTTTCACCATTTGTAATTCAACCCTCCTCACAAGCATGTAGATGCTTATGGAGGGAGTATTTTAATGTGTTTAATGTTGATTTGTTGTTTGTTATTGTAATATCTTTGTAAAAAAAAAATTGCCAATAATTACAACTCTCACCAAGTGAGCTCATAGTATCAGCTGTGATATATTGGAAAACCTCTCATATAAGTAGAAATTTTACTATGCTAGAAACAATAATAATTAACCCATATGGAAAAAAAAATTAAATTCACATAAAACATGCGTGACACCATTAACACAATAAGTTCTTAACAATAACCAAGATATACCTAAATTGAACATATTTTACTATACTATGGGTTAATTATTGTTACTTTTTCTTTAGTATTCCTGCGAGGCGGCTTACGTCGGTTTGTCTTTCGGGCCGCCCGTAAGGAAAAAAAATAGTGTCTGCAAGTTCAGATAAATTGGAGTGGCTCAACTCCCGAGATATCAGAGTGTGTAAAGGTTCTTTCAACATTATGCTAGAAACAACTTAAAAATTGATCTCCATGTTAAAAATATTATCATAACAATGACAGAGGTACAGATTTTATATATAGTGTGTTATTATTTTTTTATCTAGTGCTTGAGAGAATGAAGCAAAAAATGAAGGAAGAAGAAGAAAAAAATGCTAAAAGACGAGGTAATTAATATGTATAAGTAATATCCTATTCCAATAAATTAATGTGTTGTACCATGTAATAATTTTGTGCAAAGCATAGTAAGTATGTATATTATGTGTTGGTGAAATTCTGTGCACTTCTAATATTCTGTAAGTTCTAAAATTAATAATTTGAACTATAAAGAACTTTTGTATATTTCATATAATAATAACTGAGATAATAACACTCAATTTTGTAAAGAAAAGCCGCAAGGGTTCATGTCGTTAAGAGTAAAAAAAAATTGAAAAAAATAACTGTTGCAGCTCTTCATCTCTCAACTAGTCAGCCTACATCCAGCACTAACTCAAACTCGGATATTGGAGCAACGAGAAATGATAGAAGGAAAAGGAAAGCATGTTTGTCAGAGGATTCTTTCAATAATGCCAGTACCACATTACCACTTCTTAGATCTACTCGATATGCAAGAAACACAAACAGTATGTATTTATATTATTAACTATTATGTTAAACCCAATTCAGTGCTCTTTTTTGTTGGCTACTAGAGTTTACAACTTGATATGGATATCCATTTTCAGAGAATAAAGTCAATCCAAAACCCAAGTCTAATGATACCAGTGTTCAAGTTTCCAGCATTCAGTGTAAAAATAGTGTTAGCACTGCAAATGACAGAAAAAAATCTTCATCACAATCTCAGACACCACCTTCAAATAATAAACGGAGAAGAATAAACCGTAAGTTGGTGTTAAAATTGTTTATTTTAGTGACTGACTGATAGAAATTGCATTATTTGAACTCAATTGAAACTAGGCAATATTTTTTTTTAAATTATATTTTGTATTAAAAAATATGTAATGTTTAAGTTAGTATGTAGTAGTGATGTAACGAATATTCACTGATTTCAAAGTATTTGCAGAAAATATCCAAATGTTTTGTGAATATCATTTTGGTAGTAAAGTATTGGATATTTGATAAAAGTACCGGATACTTAATAATTCGAGTAAATATTTTTTAAGAAAGCCGAGGAGTTTTTTTATACCCATACCATTTTGAAAATTTGGCAACAAGGGGGGGGGGGGGTAGAAATTTTAATGCAATTGTAGAAATTTAAACATTTAGTAAAGCCAGCACCGACAGGCTCGTGCAAGTCAATATTCACATCCGCGAATGTCGGCAACAAATATTCGTATTCGCATTCGTGAATATCCAAAATCACACATTCGTTACATCACTAGTATGTAGTAAAAAAATTATTCAATATTTTGTAAACAGAAGCAGAGAAAAGAATTAAGAAATTAAGAAGAAGTCTGGAAACGGAGAACATTGAAACAAGGCTCTTGTTAGATGTCCAGAAAAAGAGTAAGACAATAAAAATATATTTTATCATGGTATAAAAATTCACCATATTGCTCTAATATTTTTTTGCTGTTCTAGAATCTAAGACTGAGTCATTTGAAACAAAGAAAGGCAAATTGAATAGCTTTGTGATACCTAGGAAAAGGGATCATAAAAATTCTTTAAGCAGTGAAAAAGGTTGTGGTAATTATCAAGTGTTATGTTCAGCAAATGGAAATTCTTCACAATCATCAAACATGAAATGTGATATATTTGAAAATACTACAATAAATACTCATACACCTGCCATGGCTGATGATTGCTTTAAAGACAATGATTTGGATGATAATAACAAGAGAATTGATCATATGACTGAATGCAATAATAGATTGGGTAGGAATACCAATCATGTTAAAGTACTACAAAGGAGGGATGAAACTGGAAATGTAGTACCTTCATTAGCAGAAAGTATACATAAGGATGTTGATATGGTGAAAAAAGATACAGGTTGACAACATGTTTTTTTAATGACTATGTTCTCTCAATATTACGTGTTATTTGAGTGTAATGAGATTTAAACATTATTGTTGTTTTACTCTTTAGAGTTTCCAACATTGACTCCACTAGAAAGTAATAATCTAAGAATATGTAAAGATAGTTCATCTCTAAAAAGAAAGAGTGAAGATTTAAGTGTCAGGTGGTCGGATACTACTTCAAATGCCCATTTGAAAGATGCAGTCAAAGAATCCAGCATAGCAAAAAAAATATCTAACAGTGAGTATATATTCTGGAAAGATTTCATTATTCAAATACTTTATAATTATTGGTACAATTTCATTTATATATTTATCTTTTACAGAGGCAGAACGAAGATTGCAAAGGTTGCGTAATTCTCTAGTGTTGGAAAAAAGACCTGTTATGACAGAAGAAATATCTTCCAGTAGGTATATCATTGTTATGGAAAAAGTCATTATCTGCAAATTAAAAAGTTATGTGGTAAATAACTTTTTCCAGAATGATGACGATATGTACAATTTTTTTTTCACAAATAAACTCTATCGCTGAACTCATTTGTGAACAAAGATATTTGACAATATATGCTTACACACATATTTACGTGGATAGCAATTGTGGTAGGAAAACTTTGCCCAAACACAAATGGGCTTAGCAGCGACCTTGTTAACTTTATATGTATACTTATTTGCACATTATTTTTATTAAGGGTCATTGCTGACAGAGATTCCTTCAAAGAGATTGAAGAATGATGACAGTCTGGATGGGTCTTGCACAAATACCAGCTCTCAGCATCACAGTTTGAAGCAATTCATTATAGATGAGGATATGGAAAAGGAGTTAGATACCAGTGGAGTTTCTGTCTCTTGTCTGGAAAACAATAAATCTTTTGCAACAATACCATCACCATATGAAGAGCAGATGGACTTTGAAACATCACAAACTGAAATTAAAGAGGTATTGTTTCATAAGGCTTTTTTTTGTATCACATTACATGAGTGGTAAACATTATTGGCAATATAGAAATCAGTCATGGATTCCATTGTCTGAACTTCTGCGTTCTAGAGAAGAAGAACTAACTTTATCCTTTCATAAAATATAGTGTTAGTGATTTTGTTATGTGTCTTGTTTAAGTGAAGATACCTATGTATAATTTTGATTTATTGAAAAAAAATACTTGTAAGGAGTTAAATAGCATTGTTTCAAATTAAGATATAGTTTTGAGACATAGTTGGCCCGTAGTCAAAACACATTTAGCGTTACGTTTTCGTTTGAATATAGACGACGTTGCGAGAAAGTGTCAATTTTCGTACCTAGCTAAAATACACAATACTTGTGTCTAACGCTAAATGTATTTTGACTACGGGCCAATTGAATTCTTTATATTATTTTTAACGATTTTCTACACTGTTATTAGATAAAAACTATTTTGTCATCGGTGAATGAAGATCAATTGCTTGGAACAAATTCTAGCCAGAAAAAAATCATTGCAATTGTAGTTGACACAAATATTTTGCTCAGATATCTTCAGACCATTCATAATATTATCACAGGTCAGTATTAAATTATTTTATATTAAAATGTTATACACCTACTTAATATTAACTTAACTTTTCAGTATTTGTACAATAATAATAATAAAAAGAATGTTGAGAATCGATTGATGAAAACAATCTTTGAATAACGCCTGTATTCACCAAGAAAAACTGAGCGAACGATCAGCTGAGCAAACGATCAGCTTAAATCTCCCTCAGCATTCCTCAACGTAGATAGGTATTCACCAACGAAAATTTACAATGCTTAGCTGAGTCGAATTTGATCGTGCGTATCCATGGATACAATGTAAATATTATGAAATGAAACTGACATTTATTTACGGAAACAGCCATTAAAGTAACTAAAAAGTATATTTTTGATAATTATACAAATAAAAATAATAATAAGCCATTTAAAAAATATATGTATCATTTAAAAAATTATATGTTTATTTTTTAAATATTTATAAATTCCTTTATTTATACAAAATCAAGACTTGAACTTAAACAGATATAACTTTGATAGCAGTCGATTTGACAGCTAGCATTTATTCGAATCATGCATTGTTGGCAAAGTAGTTTGCCGGTGAGGTTAAAATTAAAAAGAAATTATAAACAAGGATAGAAAAATAACTGAATTACTCCGTATATAACTAAAATACACAGTAATTTACCATCAAGAAATAATTTTAATTCCTTGCAATATTGAACTATTACACTATCCGTGGTATTTTATAACATAGATATGTACAATATGAAAAATTATAAATAAAAATCTTGTTACTATTGTTGTATTTGTTTATATTTATTTGTAAAAGGCATAAGCTGTTTATACGATAAATAAATAAAAAATATTCATGTTGATTAGTAAGTACTCTGTAACATGTTTAGTCGAAAGTAGAACTATTATAATTATTATTATTGGACAACATTAAAGTGTCGTTAACGTGCCAAAGCACCTCAATGATACTGAACAATTAATCAATTCTAGGACATTACATCCACATCATATAGAATCTCGGATACACAACAGCATCCATGTCAGAAGACACATTATGTTGAATTAAATTAAATGTTTTGGATACAATATGTGTCCACGTCAGTAATAAAAAACAGAATACAATATTTAATAGTAATTAGTAAATTATAAGGTTTTTAGAGCCTTTCTGAATGTCTTAAGATCTGCAGCTTGCCTACGCTAGCGAGGCAATCCATTCCAGAGGTTGGGTCCCGCCACACAAAAGGCTCTATCCCCATAATTAGTTAAAATTCTCCTCTGCGGGCTCATTTCTTGATATTTCAACCTGCACAATTCAGCAATATAAACTGGGCATTCTCATTCTGTGCCTTATAAACTAACATTCACACTTTGGACTGCACTATAGTCTCCACTGGTAGCCAATGAAATTGCTTTAAAAGTGGAGTCATACGTGTACACCTTTGTACTCCAAAGATAACACGTGCAGCGGACTTCAAAACTGATTGCAGCCTATCGATCTGACAAGCAGGTAATCCCACTAAAATACTGTTACAATATCCTAGTCTGGAAATTACCAGAGCCACAATTAGTGACTTCTTAGCGTCTAATGTGAGACACCTTTTTATCATCCCAATTTGCCGCAGCTGAAAGAAACAAGCACTGACAAGAGAACTAATGTGCTTCTCTAAAGTTAGTGAGCTGTCTTTTATGGTTCCCAGAAGTCTGACCTACGTTGACGGTGCCTTTTATGTGTGATAAGAAAGTGCGACTGCGATTGAAAGGATTGTTGTATTGCATCGAACTATTTGTGATTTTTTTGTATATGTTTAATGGCCTTGTGCCGTATATGTCATTATAAATAAATAAATTAATTAAATAATTTATTTATAAATATACATATATATAAATTATTACATGCCGCCTACAAAAATATATTCAATAAATTGTAAATAAAACGCCAACAATACGAAACAAGTATGGCGGACATTATAGAATAATTTTGACAGATCGACGCTGAGCAAAAGTTAATCCACCTCAATTGGCCGATCAAATTTGAGGGAAATTTTCACTCAAATCACGCTGAGGGAGCCTAAAATATGTTGGTGAATACCAATTTTGACGTTGATCGTAATTTGAGCTGATCGAACGCTCAGTTTTTCTTGGTGAATACGGGCGTTAGTATTATTGTAAATAAATGAGACTGATACTAAACTATATTATACCCTTCACCCAGGTGGGGTTGGCAGAGAGAACAGAGCGCCATGTTGGTTTATCTTACATACTTCTTTCGCTTCCTCTACATTCATCCAAACATGCACGCCAATTTCTCTTACTCAACTTGCGACCGTCCTTGAGAATTTGATCCATGTGGTCCAGACATGTTGCTCTTGGATGCCTGCGTTTTCTCACACCCCCTTTTTAAGATAAATACACCCTACAGATACCTATCTGTAAAGATTGATACCTTTCTGTAATATGAAAAAAGTGGGATAATGAGAGCAAAGAAAATAATAATGAGGATAATTTACTTTCAGTTGCTAATATTACTTATTTATTTTATTTATTCATGAATATACGGCAATATGCCTTTTATTACATAATCATTATAGTTGACAATATCAATGAATTAAAAACCAAAACAAAAATACATACACAAATATAAAAACAATAAAATGACCACAATTACAATACATACTCGATCAAAAATATACATTGATTGAATACCTAATACATTGATTGAATACATAATAAGTAGCAAAAATGATGTTTATTATTAAATATTTCCAGGTGATAATGATAGCATTCAAGTTACTATTCCATATGTTGTGTTTAATGAGTTGGATAAACTGAAGTCAAGCTATAAATCATCTTCTCAGATAGATGTTAAGGCACGCAAAGCAATACAGTTTCTTTATAAACATTTAACAGATAACAAACTGTATGGCCAATCTTTGTCACTCGCCAACAATCATCTGTATCCTTGTGAAGCAGCCGACGATGAGATACTCAACTGTTGTCTGCAATTCCAAAAAAACTTTGAAGTTGTGAGTAGTAATATTCATATAGTGTTATAAGGGAGTGTATAATTATAAATAAGTTTCAAATTTATTACAGAGAAATTGATTAAATTTATCTTGTGTGTGTAATTTCCAATTATTTCATAGAATTTTTTTTTTTTTAAATTTCTAATATAATCCTTAACTTTTTGCGTATTTTCCATTATGGTATGAAGTAAACACTTAACTTTTTTATAAATACACACTATATTTTATAAATGAGTAGACAATTGTTTCGTCTTTTACCAAGACATTATCAATACTATAGTATTGATAATGTCTTGGAAAGAAAAAAGGAATCATTTCATTGCGAGAAATGTCTTTGAGAAATAACAGAGCAAACTAATTAATAGCTGTACTTTCAGATTCTATTATCTGATGATATAAATTTGTGCAACAAAGCATTAGTAAATAATGTCACTGTTAGTACTCATACCAAGTTTCTCAGCTTGTATTGGGATCAACTGAATATCAAAGCTCCCAAGGAGAATGCTCCACCTCTCCATAATAACACCAAAGTAAAGTGTAACTTAAAAGAAGGAGATAATGGTTACTATATTGTGCGTTGTGAAAAAATAGAAAAACAGCTAGTTGAAGATCTTTCCATTATATTGAAGGTAAATTAATTAGATAATTTATAGTTAAGTTGTATAATAATATTATGAATTATGAGACTCAGTATTTATATAAGTATCTAGTTAAAAAAGGGTGATCTTGGACTTTTATTTTAGGCAGAAATGGAGAAAAGATTTTATGAATTATGGACTAAAGTTGTTTTTATTCAGCCTCCTTGGACCCTGAAGGATTTGTTAAACTGTTACCAGAAGCATTGGATGGCAGTGTTGAGTGAAATGTTGCCAGGAGATGTCAGAAATATAATCACAAATATTAAATTTCTTAATAATTGTATGTACTTATTTTTTGATTTTACTCTGAAGTGTACTAATATAAGTGTACATCTTATTTATATTTGATTATGTTTTAGCATCTAACAAATTGGAGAGTACGAAATTGGTTGATATGTATACCTACAGCAAAAGACTATACCAATGTTTGTTACTTACCGACTATAAATATCTAGCTGAAAAGAGTCTCCCATTTTTGGAACGAGTGTTGGGAACAAATTATACGGAATTTATTATTTTAGAAAAACAACCTTTAAATATAAAAAGTGACAAAAATAATTTGACCGAAGTATCTAAACCTGATTCTTCTGTATCTATTCCGTCTTCGAATGTAACAAATGCTTTAAAGTGCATAATAGAAAGCCTTGGGAAATATTGGTAAGTAATTCTCGCTTGTATTCCTTAATGTTGGATAAAAATATTTATTTTCGTTACGTGTGATTTATTTACTTACAATATGCTTCTTTCCAATTGCGATAAATTCCCATGTTTCCTAATCTTTCAATTAGGAAACATGTCTTCTGAATTAATTATAGATATAGGAATATTATATTTCATTTATTCCTGATGCTGAATTACATTTCTTTCCAGTTGCAACTTATCTAATAATTTGGGTATTCAACACAACCTCAATATAAATATAGATCAGCCACTTCCATTAGAAAGTTTGGTACCACAAGCTGATAGTGTTGGTAATCAATTGGAAATCTTGATATTGTGCCTAACTGAATTACTTGCACTCCAACCAGATTCTGTTACACTGTCAGCTACTCGGATAAAACTTTCATCAACCTTGGATTCAGTGCTGATTGTGATACGTGATACCTTGCAGGGGATTGGGAGGACTGACGTCACACCCAATATAGATGAATTGAGAAGAGCCTTTTTAACTGAAAGGTAAGATTTTGGCTGATGAAAACTTCACGGTCTTTTCCATTTTTTTATAATGAGTTTTTTTCTCAATATACAAACCAGAGCATGTCTTAGCTATATAGTAGGTAATATACCTACTGTAGTACTCCAATTATGATATTTGAATCCTCATCCATTGTGTATATTTATCTCATCATACTGTTACAAATACTTATGGATAGTGATATCAATTGTAAGCATTACATCAATGCTACTTTGTACTCCTTATGCACACTCTTAACAATACATCACACATTCATAAATGGTTCATGTGAAAATGCAGCTATATTCATGCTATTGTAGTTATTTGTGAATAATTTTGACAAGTACTTGTATTTTTAGAGATGCATTGTATATACCCAGAAGGAAATTCGCACCATAATTCTATCTTGCTTTTTAATTTCAGTACTCTAATATTACCAAAATAAATTCGAACCCAGGTGCCGGCAAACTCCCCTTTCATGACACAAGCTTTTAGCTTACTGTGAAGGGTGTATAAGGTTGTATTTGGGTTTATAACAAAACCCAGATATATCTTTTTAAAAAAAAAAAAATATTTTCTTTTCAAATTAATTATGTTTTATTCAAGTGAAAAAAATCTTAGCACTAGGAAGATGATCTGTATTTTCATTACATGCAGTGAGTCTGCCGACTGACTTAAATAGCTGCCTTATTTGGAATAGCCATAACAACTTGTAAATTGTAAAACACAAAATTTTAATGTGATTTTGATCTGTTTGATATTTATGTGCACGTAATTTCGTTTTAGTACCACAAAGCAAGTTAGAAATATTTTAGAATTTTGGTGCGTATATCCTTCTGGGTACATACAATGCGTCCCACATTTTTGCTGCAGTTGTCTTGTTTATTTTAAAACTGTTTGTGTCTGTGATTTTATTTGTTTTTAACTTAATGAATCCAAATCATTCATGTCAAATCTTTCTTGCAGGATTCTTGTTTGTGCAATGATTTGAATGTTTGTAATGTTTTTTTTTGGCAGTGAATGTCACAAAGGTGTAAACTGTCAAGCCATTCACTTGTCATTTTTTACTGTAAATAAATAAATATCCATTTACAGCAGTATGATAAATACTTTCTAGATAGCAACATATTTATAAACTAAATTTGAGAATTCTCATCTTATATGTTGACCACATGTCTCAATTCCGTGCAGAACTCAGATTGCCAACATACAAGGAATCCTGCATCTTACATAATTATATTGTGCTTTCTTTATAACATCCTCAAGCATGAAGTTCCTCAATATATCTTCGAACGGTTTGTTCCCCTTTCTTCCCATGGTTTATCATTAAGGTCAAAAATAATCATCTTCTTGAATTCCCACCTCTTAGTACATCTTTTTACTCATCATCTTTCACCGCACATGCTACCAGAATCTGGAACAACCTCCCCAATGATATTAGGTCCTCTTCAACTATTGGCTCATTCAAATATAAAGTAAAATTTCTTATAAACAACTCACCATCTCATTAAATAGTACTCACATAGATACATATATTTTAGGTATAGGTTTGTGGTTGTGAATGTTTCCATATATATTTTTTATATTTGTATAGGTATTTTTGCTATATAATATATTCTATTCTTTTTTTCTTTTTTATATGCCCTATGCACTTTAATTGATCCAAACTGACTTCAAGTTAAAGCATACTTATCAAACAAGGTAAATTTGTTTTACTTGAAGACATTGCCTCAAGGCAATATGTACACCTTTTGTTCAAATGTATTGTGACAATAAATTGTTTATTATTATTATGTTACACTTGTAAGCTATAAATTTGTACATTTTGGAGATAGTGGATATCATATGAGTAGGAAATGTAAACATTTAATTTTGATTGAGGAATTGTCATGTTTCAGGAGCATATTCTCTGATGGCTGTAATAGTTTGTCTGTGCTGCATCAGCTCATGTTAGAGTGCAGTACCCAGTATGCCTTATTAAAAAATACTACTTCATCTTAACAATTGTTGCTGATTTCTTATGATAAATATTGTACCTGACTTTTTTTTTTTTTAAAAAGATATATCTGGGTTTTGTTACAAACCCAAATACAACCTTATACACCTTTCACAGTAAGCTAAAAGCTTGTGTTGTGAAAGGGGAATTTGACATTATTTTGTGATTTACTTGTTACCAGTTTTTGAGAAATATATAATGTGTATTTTTGTTAATTTATTAGTTTTATTTATATATATACTATTTGTACCCATGTTTATCCGTATTTCATTCCTATTTTTAAACCAATTAATATTTCTCATCTCTACTTTGTTTTTTTTCCTCCTTCCAAAGACCTTGCCCAGCATCTCTACTACTGAGACAGCTAAAATAAAATAAAGGATAGAAAAATGCAGCCGTTTGTGTTATTTATTTTATTTATTTATTTATTCACTATCATCATTATACAAAACAGAAGAAATCACTTGATAGTGATAATCTCGCCACTGCACATAGTCCTAGTATTTTAAATTTTATATTGATTTGTTAACACTGTTATATAATGATGACGTGCAAAAAGAATAAATAAATAAAATAAAACAAAATAAATATTTCATTAAAAAAAAAACAGCTACAATACTATAATATTGTATTTGAATATTTGTTCCCAGACATCATCACAGTGTTGGTATTAGGATTAAATTTGCACAACTTAAGGGGAAAATAAACAAGACAGGAATTTTGCCCTATGTACAATAAAATCAATCAGATATCTCAGTTGAAGAACCATACTTTGGTGGACCTTATGATATAAGATAGGATCAATTAGATACAAGATAAAACTGATTAGGTATCTCAGTTGGAGAACATATTTTATTATTCTTGCACATCATTATACACATAACAAAATCAAAAAAGCAGTTTACATAAAAATAATGTGATGATATGCAGTGGCGAGATTATCACTTTAGAAGAATTACTTCCATCTAACCACGATGTTGGATGATTTATTCAGCACATTAAATCAATAATGACAAATTGATTATCGGGATGTTTCACTACCTCTGGATAAAGTGCCGGATAGCCAATCCAACACAAATCTAACGGATAAAACGAAAAATGCGTTTCACGACTCCCTGACAGCGCTATCCTATCGATAAAGATCTAGATAAGTTATCCGGCGGATAAGTCTTAGATAGTGTTTTTTTTTTTTTTTTTTCCTCCATCCAAAGACCTAGCTTGCCCACCTCGACTTCTAGATGTAGTCCATTGTGGGATTTAGTCCTTAGATTGCTTTCCACACACCTAAAACCTGAAAGAAATTCAAAATTTTGTGTGGGTTAGTTCCTTTGATCTGTTCTTGATCAGGAAAGTGTGAGCCAATTATTTTGGCTCTTGTTTGCATTATAGGTTCACATTCTGTAGTAGATGCAAAGGAGTTTCATGTTCATTCATGCAGAATCTGCACAGATACATGTCTGTTAGTTTCATTATACATAAGTGTTTATTGAGTCTACAGTGTCCCGTTAGTACTCTGGTGAGAATTCTTAGGTTCTCTTTATTAAGTTCGAGAAAGTCTCTACTTTTCTTTGATGAGAAACCTTTGATCAGGGTTTTCGCATGTTTCTGTCCTGGTATTGTTAACCAGTTATTAATAGCTTTTTCTTGCATTCTCCCATAGAGTGCTGTTTTTAAAGTGCTATTTGTAATGGGGCAGTGAGGCTCTGGTCCATAGGTCAGCGTGTCAGCCCCCTTGTTGGCCATTTTATCCGCCTCTTCATTACCCTCATAGTTAGAGTGTCCTGGCACCCATCTTAATACAATTTTATTGTTATTTTCTATTGATAATTTGTTCAATGCATTGATACAGTTTTGAACTGTAACAGAGTTTACTTTACAGTAGTCTAGTGCTTTAAGTGCAGCTTGACTGTCTGAGTAAATGTAAATTTTTTTATTTCTGTATTTCCTATTTTTATATTTTCATAGGCGCATATTGTTATCGCAGTTATTTCTGCTTGAAAGATAGTTGCATTTTGGCCCGGTGTTTGCATATTTTTGCTTTTGGTGATATACCATATACACCTGAGCCCGTGCCGTTTATCTTTTTAGATCCATCTGTGTACCAAATCAAGGCACCATTTGGTTCCTGATACCAATTTTCTTTGATATCTGATCTGGATTGGATTTCTACTTTGTATGGTTTGGCAAAGTGGTAGATATTTTTCATTTTATCTTTTGGTAAACTAATTATATCATCTTTTTCTATTTCTATATTTAGTTTTGATTCAGAGAGCATGCTTATTTTATGTGCTTCTCCAATTGTCAATCTTATTATTCCCTCTTTTACCACCTTTTCTAAGTAAAGGTGTAGCGGCGGTAGATTGAGCATTGCTTCTAATGAAGCTGTAGGAGTTGTATGTAGTGCTCCTGTTACTAATAAAAGATCAACAAATTGGAGTAACTTTAATCAGGACCTTCGGGAGGAGTTAACCCCAACCGGAGCAATCAGAGACCTAAAAAGCATTGATCTTACTAATGATTCTCTCACAGAGAATCTAAAAAAATCTTTTGAAAGAAATTGTCCTGTTAAAACCAAAACAGAGAATAAAGATGTCCCTTGGTGGAACAACCATCTTTCCACAATAAGGACTAAAACTAGAAAGCTTTTCAATAAAGCTAAGGCACATGGTACCTGGGATGAATACAGAATGTCCCTGACTGAATACCATAAGGCAATCAGGAAAGCAAAAACAAACTCCTGGAGAACATTCTGTGGTACAATAAAAACCACAACAGAAACAGCTAGAATCAATAAAATCCTAGCAAAACAAAAAGAGCCAGAAATAGGGTTCTTAAAGAATCAAGATGATTGTTATACTGAAACAGAAAAAGAGACTCTAATCCTGCTCGCGAAAACCCACTTTCCAGGGTGCGAGATAGTAGAGGAAATTGAAAAAACATATTCTGAAATCAGTAAACCGGGTATAGAAGATTGGAGAATTGCATCGAAAATCTTCAGACCCAACAAAGTCAAATGGGCAATCAACTCATTTGAACCTTACAAAAGTAGTGGAGAAGATGAAATATTCCCTGCTCTATTGCAGTATGGAATTGAAATTTTGGGCGGATAATTAATAAAGAAATAGTAGATTTGAATGTTTTAATTGATAAAGAAAAATATAATGGTAGCAGATCACACCAACCGTGTTCAGTACTTTATTTCTCACAACCATAGAAAAGACAGAATACACATATAACAAAAGCAGAGACAAATTGACAAAGAGAGTATGACACAATTTTGATTGCCATATATTTAACACCCTCCCTCAATCAAAATTCTCATTTAAGTTTTCATAACAAAAACAAAAAACTTATATTTTAACATCACTCAAGAAAACATTTCCTGAGTCTCTGAAAGACTACAGTATTCAATGGCTTAGTCAACATATCAGCAATCTGATTGTTACTACACACATAGATTATTTTAACAACACCTTCGTGTACCTTCTCTTTTACAAAATGAAACTTTATATCTAAGTGTTTCATGCGCTTAAGCTGCTCATGAGTATTACAAGCCCTTATAGCGGATTGATTATCTTCATATATATTTATGACAGGTACATTTATACACAATTCTTCAAACAAATTTTTAAACCAACAAGCTTCACTTATACAAGTGCTCAAAGCAACATATTCAGCCTCTGTGGAAGAAAGAGCTACAGTACTTTGTTTTTTCGAATACCAAGCTACAACACAATTATACACTAAGAAACAAAATCCACTGGTGGATTTTCTAGTACTTGTATCTCCTCCCCAATCAGCATCCACATAACAACACAATACATCTGTTTTTACATTCTGCCTGTAAACCAATTTTAAATTGATTGTACATTTTATATATCTTAGAACTCTTTTTAAACACAATAACAAGTCATGAGATGCACAATGTTGATATCTTGAGAGTATTGTAATACATGAACTCAAATCAGGCCTAGTACATATCATTGCATACATAATGCTACCTATTATTCTCCTGCATAAGTTTTCTAGCTCCTCACTTTCAGACTTATCTCTTTCTAAGCTCTTATGATTAAAATTTTTATCCATTGGTGAGCAAATCGGCTTACAATCATACATATGAAACTTTAACAAAACATTTTTCAAATAATTTCTTTGAGATAAGAGAACACAATTTTCCTTCGGTTTTTGACATATACTTATACCTAAATAATATTGTAATAAACCTAAGTCTTTCATTTTAAAGTTTTTACACAACTTCTCTTTTAGAATTTTTATCTTTTCAATACATGAGCCAGTAATAATTATATCATCAACATAAATCAGTAAATACATTTGATTTTTCTCTGTAACTTGAACATATAAACAAAGATCACTCATAGTTCTTGAAAAATTTAGTGACAACATAAAATTATGAAATTTTTCATACCAACATAAAGGTGCTTCCTTCAGGCCATAAATGGCCTTATTTAATTTACATATTTTATTATTTGGTAAGTTATAGTTTTCAGGTAAATTCATGTACAAATTTCCTTTGATTTCCCCATGGAGAAATGCACTACAAACATCCATTTGATAGACAAGCCAACCTGAATTTACACTTATTGCTAACAATGTTCTTATAGTATTATACCTAACTACCGGGGAATACACTTCATCAAATATTTTCTGTTGAAAACCTTTGGCAACTAATCTACACTTGTATTGGGTTATATTACCATCATCATCACATTTAATTCTAAACACCCACTTACTGTCAATTATTTGACATTTTTCCGGTGTATTTACTATATTCCAAGTACGATTTTCATCTAAAACATCCATCTCGTCTTGTATTGCTTTCTTCCAGTGTTTAGCATTCTTACTCTCCATGGCTTCGACATATGTAGAGGGCTCTTCTTCATGTATTGACAGGAAACTGGTTTCGCTGTCTTCATATCTTCTTGGTCTTCTTAAGTTTTCCCTGGGACGTAATAAGCGTTGCTCATTTATATCATTATTTTCATCTTCCCGTATTGGTCCCAGGTCATTTGTCTCTAGTATTGGATCTTCAGATTCTGTTTCCCTAATTGGATCTTGACACTGTATTGGATCTTGACTGACAGATGGAAGATAGCTTGGTTCTGCTATTTGCGTCGGTTCGTAATCATTTTCTAGTGTGACGATGAGTTCTTCATGTTTACTTTTATTCTCAGGAACAAATGCAATTTCTCTGTGAACAGTGATCCGGTTACTCTCAGGATAATATACTCGGCTTCCTTTGGTTTCTTCACAATAGCCAACAAACAATCCTTTTTTGCTTTTTACATCTAATTTTTGTCTTTTTTCTTTAGGAACATATGCCCATACTTCACTTCCAAAAACTGATGATAATGATTCAATTTTGAATTTTTCTTTATTATACCAGAGTTCATAAGGAGATTTATTATCTACTGAGCTTGTACCTGTGCGGTTTATTATATACGCTGCTGTAGAGGCAGCTTCAGCCCATAGACTTTTCGGCAATCTCTTTGCCGCCAACATAGTTCTAACAGCCTCCATTATTGTTCGCATTTCGCGCTCGGCAGCTCCGTTTTGTTGAGGAGTGTAAGGTACAGTTAATTGATGTCTTATGCCATAATTGTTCAACAATTGTTCAACCTGTCGATTTACAAACTCTTTACCGTTGTCCGTTCTGAAGATTTTTATGTTTTTGCCAGTTTGTTTTTGTGCCACTTGAATGAAATTCTTTAGCTTCTCAAATGCTTCAGATTTGTGTTTCAAGAAATATACCGTTCTATAATGTGAATAATCGTCTTTACAAAGCAGTAAGTACACCGACCCACCAACTGATGGTTCTTCCATTGGGCCGCATAAATCAATGTGAATTATTTCACATGGTTGATTTGATTTATTCACACTGGATGGAAATGGATCCCTATGTTGTTTACCCTGAATGCAAGCTTCACAAAAATGTTCATTTTCAATTACATATTTTATCTCATATCTATTTAACAATGATTTTACATAATTTATGTTTTGATGTGCAAGTCTCTCATGCCACCACATTAAGCTTTTATTTTCAACACTTTTTGACATATTTACAAATTCACAATTAAGGTTAAATTCACTGTCATTATTATTATATATTCTGAAAAGCATTTTAAAAAGTTTTCCATCACGAATTGCCATTGCACATGTTTTACCATTTGAGTTTATGAATTTTGCACTTTTATTGTCAGATATCATTTTAAAACCCTTGTCCAAAGTACTTCCTTGAGAAAACAAATTTGCCTCCAAGTCAGGAACATATAACACGTGATTAAGAGTAACTGTATTGAATTGTTTACCATTGTATGCATGAAGTTCTATCACACCAACACCAACACACGTAATTAATGAACCATCACCAATTCTATCACGTCTTTTATCATTTAATTCTTTATAACTTTTAAAATGTCTTTCTCTACACATATGCTCTGAAGCTCCACTGTCTAAATACCACTGAGTGTTTATACCTTGTAGCATATTTTCTGGTCCAACTATTAAGGCTGTATCCTTATTTTTATAATTTTCTTTGCGTTTTTTGAACCAACAATCTTTCATCAGATGGCCTCCTTTTTTACAGTAAAAGCATTGCCTTTTTTTGCTCGTATTATTATATTTTTCACTGTAAAAATCTTTTTTTGTCTTGACTTTAGTTACTAAGGCGACATCTTGTTTTTCTTCACTCAATCTTTCCTCTTCAATTAAGAGTCTTGCCAACAAATTGTTAATTGTTTGTTGATCACTGGATACAGATTCCCACGCTGAGCAAAAATGCTTATATTGAGAGGGTAAAGACATTATTATTTTAGTCATGACCATTTTATCAGATATTTCCTCTCCAAGTTGTTTAATCTGGTTTACAAGATTTTGTATTTTTGTAACAAAACTATTTACACTTTCTTCATATTTTATTCCAAAAAATTGTTGCTGCAAAAGATGTAGACTAACATTAGATTTTCTTTCATACACGCTTTCCAATTTATCCCACATTTCAGCTGCTGATGAACAATTTAAAATATGCACTACGGTTCCCTCTTCCATTCTTGTAACAATTATCTCTTGGGCACGTGCATCTTCTTTCAGCCATTTTTCTACGGCTTTTTCATCAGCTTGTGGTCTCTTTTCGGTATTCTTCACGATAGGGAGCAATCCTTTCACATTTAATATTATTTTTATTTGAAACTTCCACATTGTCCAGTTGTTTTCATTTAATTTCAAACTATTATTACCTTGTGACTCCATTATTAACCTGAACACGTTTTTTTTTTTTGAAAATTGTCAATTTATTCACTTTTTTTCTTTTTTACTGACTCTACTATATCTTGATGATTGTGCTGGGCCCATAACCTTTTGGGCGGATAATTAATAAAGAAATAGTAGATTTGAATGTTTTAATTGATAAAGAAAAATATAATGGTAGCAGATCACACCAACCGTGTTCAGGGCAGCGTTCATAGAGTCGTCGAGTGATCACTCGACGACGCTCCAGCCGTTCACGCGCCCGGAGCGAGTCACCCGACGACTCGCACTTTCGCGTTCAGGATGTCGTCGGGCGTACAACCGAACAACCGAATTCATAGCAGGGTGATTATCGCTCTGACAGTTAACTTGACGTTTGAGTGATGATGGCTGTCAAAACAATTGCGAAGTTAATCGTAATTATGATGTATTCTTGTCGTATACAATTTTTCAAAATAGAAAATCATATTTTTTTAGTTAAAGATGTGAAATGGAAGAGAAATTAAAAAAGTTAGTGCAGATTTTTCAGATCGCGAATGAATTTTACGAAAATTGCGCCATTACAATGACATTTGGATCATAAAACGCTCAAAGTTGTTCACGATATCCGGGGTGACATTCGCCACTCACTGCAACTTCATGGTCGCTCAGGTCACTCGACGTCGAGCGATAATCATGCTATCGTGAACCCAGCCCAGTACTTTATTTCTCACAACCATAGAAAAGACAGAATACACATCTGTGCGCCGGAGCGAAACTACACCATGTCGAGTGACATCGTTTTACACTATGGCCGTTCAAAGTTTTTTCGATTTGTTTTTTGATATATTTTTTTATTTTTCTTGTAGTTTTTTGACATTTAATTGCTTCCCAAGATAGTTTTAAGTTATTTCTATATATTTCAATCCACATACAAAACAAAAAACGTGTTTTTTGTTTAAAAAACGTAAATATAATAACATAGTGTAGTTTACCTCTATTCATATTTTGACAGTTAGAATAAACATTTGAGAGGTAAAGTACACTATGTCGGTTAAATGAACATTTCGGTGGTTCTTTTTCCATTTTTTACCGATATTATGGAATAATTTTTCTGTTACACTTTAATTTAAGACTTTGGAACAGTGTGACCAGATTTGGTAGTTTCCTACTTTTTTGGTAGTTTTTGAGGCATTGGCAAAAATGTTTAGTAGTTTTTTTTTCTTTGGTAGTTTTTAGTAGTTTTTGGTAGTTTTTTAGTAGTTTTTGGTAGTTTTTTGGTAGTTTTTGTATTCAGTCGGTAATTGGTAGATAAATTATCGGGTACTTGGGAAAATACCCGATACTTATTGATTCAAAAATAATTGTCGGTACAAGTAACGAGTACATTTTAGAAAAAGGTACTGCGTGAAAATATTGTTGAAGAAAACCGAGGAGTTTTTGAAATACTTCAAATTCCTATACCATTTTGAAAATTCGGCGACGGGGGGGTAGAAATCTTCGTGAAAAGAAAAGTATCCGATATTGATCATCGTCGGTACAAATACCGGGTACATTTTAGAAAAAGGTACTGCTTGAAAATATTGTTGAAGAAAACCGAGGAGTTTTTGAAATACTTCAAATTCCTATACCATTTTGAAAATTCGGCGACGGGGGGGTAGAAATCTTCGTGAAAAGAAAAGTATCCGATATTGATCATCGTCGGTACAAATACCGGGTACATTTTAGAAAAAGGTACTGCTTGAAAATATTGTTGAAGAAAACCGAGGAGTTTTTGAAATACTTCAAATTCCTATACCATTTTGAAAATTCGGCGACGGGGGGGTAGAAATCTTCGTGAAAAGAAAAGTATCCGATATTGATCATCGTCGGTACAAATACCCAGTACATTTTAGAAAAAGGTACTGCAAGAAAATATTGTTTAAGAAAACCGAGGAGTTCTTGAAATACTTCAAATTCCTATACCATTTTAAGAATTTAGTAGTTTTTGACTTCGCCATTTAGTAGTTTTTGAAAATAAAATCTGGTCACACTGCTTTGGAATAACAAAGTGGGGTCCATTAATAGAAAAAAATGACAAATCTTTCATTATTTTTGCTATATAGATCAATTTAAATACATCATCAAAATTTTTGAGTTTCCAGTTAATTTGATTCAGAAAAACCTCTTAACACATAAAAAATTAGAGGAGAAACAGAAAAAATACATAGTTATTTATTCAAAATTGATAGTCAAAGCCTTTCACAAGCTGTTTCGATATAAATAGATCGCAATTATAGTTTTTCACAGCACTCTTTGACCTTTCAAACAAGAGAAGACATTAATTAGTATAATATATCGTCCATTATTGAGTGGCTGATTACTCAGTGCAATTTAAAATGCCCTTGCTTCTCATCGAGGGTTTAATTAACTTGACCTTGAAAATGGATTTCTCGCTAGGAAGAATGCAAGGTACCCTTTAGGTATTAGTTCCTTTGGGGCTGCTGTGCGAAAGGTGACATCCTTGTAACATATGAGTGTTCAACCCCACTTGTCTCATTCTTCTAAATTATAGTAACAGGCTGTCATCATTCTAATGAAAAATATCTTGCATGAGGCTTATACTTAGAATATAAAAAATATATTCCTGTGGACTATTCCACTTGTAGAAAATGTGATAATATGAACAAGCAGATAATGTTAATACGGGATATGAAAAAAGTTTGGTATAAAAAGTTGTTATTTAATTTTTGAAAACTACACAATATACAAATATTTAAAAGTTAAAAAATATACAAAATAAGGATCAATCATCTACGGATTAATCTTCAACTCTGTTTTAATTTATTATTGATTTGTAAAATAGATGAAATTACGATTCCAGCAAGTCCTTGTGCTTCGCAATGGAAATTGCTATGGTAGATGTTCTTGAGGGCATCAAAGCCTCTGGGACCTTCCAGATTTTCTACTTAGTATTGTGTTTTTAAAATTGTCTTTTAACGAACATCGGTATATCAATTCTCTTCTTTACTCCAGGTCTAAACATTTTGATCTAGATAATTAATTTCTCATTAGTTTTTCTATTAAAAAAAACCCCATTTACTTCCTGGCAGCATAACTGGGCTTTCTTCTATTAACACAGCGTATCTTTTTTATGGATTATACAATATCTGCCTTGCTGTATTTTCAACAGTTCTGAGAGAATTATGTGCCGGTGTTGTTATTTCTATCTCATTTATATCTTACTCCAAAATCAACCAAAGCTACAAAAAAAAAAAACATTGTGTAACAAGAATTTGATTATGATATATTCACCAAAGACTTGTAAAGTCTGAAAAACTCTACACAAATTTCTATTCAAAATATAAATTACATAAAAATAAGGTTGTTTTTCATATCAGATCCATTTCTTTCAATTTCCTCTCCATAATCACAATTCCATGTGCAGAGTTCATTTTCTGAAAAATAAACAAATCTTTAACATTCGAATCAGTTTCATCTCATTGAAAACAAATAAAATGCATACACTTGGCTGTGTAATTTGGAATCAAATGAATCAATGCAAGAAAATACAACATACATAAAAATAGTGCTATTTTACATACTAGATCCATTCCTCATTCTTTGATTTCATCTCCATTTATAATGTCAGTAATCAGAATTCCTTCTTGTCAAATCTTTCCATTATTTTCTACAACTACCTCTGTTATTTCAGTGCCAAGTCCATTCCTGATAAATACAACAAATACTAATCATTCAAATCAGTTTGGCATCTATTAAAAACAAATAACATGTGTCCATTTAGCTGTGTGTAATTACTAATTTAGAATCAAATGAAGCAATGTAAGCGAAAACAATTAACATAAAAATAATGCTGTTTTACATACCAGATCAATTCCTGCCACTTTGCTTTTTTTCTCCACCAATATTGTCCATAATCATACTACCATGTGCTGCAGCCATTATCAAAACCATCTAATTATCTTAAACGACCGCGTCTGTTCTTCCACATGTCAATGTCCTTTCAAGTACAATCCTAATAAATTGATAAAACGAAACTTAATTTTAAAATCGTAAATACAAATAACAAAAATCTCCTAATGCGTTGTACGGAATCTATGAACATAGTATTATAAATAAACGTTGTATAAAACTTACCAGAGATTAACAGTAACTATATGCATCTTTGAAGAATAGTAAAAAGCTATTTCTTCTAAAAAACCTTATACTTTTCTTTATTAAACAACAATCGAATTGTAAATACGCCAACAAAATACAGAAAACATAATGAAGTAAACAAGTCGGGCAAAAGAATAGTATTGTTCAGAATCTGACTATTCGTTCTTATGTATTCGTTCTTCAACTTAACTCGAAGAACTAAATCCTCAATGCCAAATCTGTTCGGTCTTTTTCGTTCTTTTGGGAAAAATTACATTAAAGTACTATATTTTCAAAGAAACTAAGGTTTAACATCGCGTGGCAAATAAACACGAACGAGATTTAAATCTTCGTGTGTGTGTTTTTTTTGGAAAAAAAACCTTAAGATACTCTATTTTCAAAGATACTAAGGTTTCATATTGCGTGTCAAACGTTGAGAACGAGATTCTTGAATTTAAATCTACGTGTTATTATTTTGGAAAAAACGCCATTGGAGTATTCTATTTTCAAAGGAATTAAGGTTTTATATCGCGTGTCAAATGTAACAAACATGATTCAAAGATTTAAATCTTTGTGAAGTTGTTTTGGTAAAAATACCATTAGAATACTCTATTTTCAAAGAGACTAAGGTTTAAAATCGCGTGACATATATCACAACCGAGATTTAAGGATTTAAATCTTCGTGTCGTCTTTTGGGAAAAAGGCCTTTAAAATACTTTATTTTCAAAGAGACTAAGGTGAAAATCGCGTGACAAATTCCACGAACGAGAACGAATGTTAAGAACGAATTGTTTTGAAGAACGATGTCTCAAGTACCGATTCCTGAGAAAGAACTGGATTTACCAATACTACAAAAGAATGTTATGACATTTGAGATCGGTATTACCATGAATGTAAAATATAAATACACCATTATAGCGGCAAACTTTAAAATGTATATTTATTTCCAGTACATTATCAATAAAAATAAATTTAAAAAATATCTTTTATATTATAATTATAATGATTAGTAATTTATTTAAGTTTTTATAGTATTAATTTTTAAAAAATTCTTAGTTATAAAAATTGTTTTCATTACACAATAGCCATATTGTTGACTACGTCTTGTTAATGGTAACCCGAAATACTGTTTTGACGCCATATTGCTTCACATAGCGTCCATGGCAATCCTCGGGTACATCTTTGCCTAGAGGTAAACTACACTATGTTGACTTGGTGTTGTTTCGCTTGGATAAAATAATGACATAGTGTTTTATACCTTTGGGTATCTAAGAATATACTTATTTTTCAAATATTTTATAAATATCATTAAAAAGAGCGTGACGAGCTCTGTAAGAATATGTAAATATCTCAATTTGCCCAAATTTTCACTTGGTGTAGTTTCGCTCCGGCGTACAGACATATAACAAAAGCAGAGACAAATTGACAAAGAGAGTATGACACAATTTTGATTGCCATATATTTAACATGAAACAATAACTCCAACACTACTTAAAATATTCAGAGCAAGCCTAGCATGGGGTTATATACCACAAAGCTGGAAAACTGTCAAAGTAACATACATTCCAAAATCTAACAAGGAATGTTATGATACACCAAAAGCATACAGACCAATAAGTCTATCCTCGTTCATGCTTAAAACAATGGAAAAAGTAATCCATAGATATCTTGTAGACAACACCCTACAAAAATACCCTGTACACATAAAACAACATGCGTATCAAGAAGGCAAATCAACAGAGACTGCCCTCATAGAAATAGTGGATAACATACAGAAAACACTATCAAACGGTGAAATTGCTTTATGTGCCTTCCTAGACATAGAAGGGGCCTTTGATGGGGTCCCAACAGAAGTCTTAATAAATGGACTAAAGCAAAAACTGGTAGAACCCACCGTAATAAAATGGATCAATGACATGTTGTCAAACAGATACATTAAAATAAGCCTACAAAATGAAACATTAAAGGCTAAAACTGTCAAAGGATGCCCACAGGGAGGTGTTCTTTCACCTCTACTGTGGACACTAGTTGCAGACAGTTTAATATGCAAGCTCAATGACAATGGTTATAATGCACAAAGCTATGCTGATGACATAGTTATAATAATCAGAGGTAAAGAATATGACATTATCTCTGAATTAATGCAGAATGCGCTAAAGATGGTAGAACACTGGTGCATTACGAATGGGTTAACAGTTAATACTAGTAAAACAACTCTCATCCCATTTACAAGGAAAAAAAAGCTTGAAAAGCTTACCAAACCAATCTTTTTTGGAAATACAATAAACTTTTCCAAAGAGACAAAATATCTAGGCATCACACTAGATAATAAACTCACTTGGACTGAACATGTTAATAAAGTAACACAAAAAGCTACAAAGGCCTTATGGACCTGCCGAAGATTGGTAGGAAATAATTGGGGAATAAAACCCAAACTAATGCTCTGGTTATATACTGCGGTAGTAAGACCATTTGTATCATATGCATCAATAGTTTCGAACAACAAACTAGAACAAAAGGGATGTATTGAAAAGCTAAACAGACTACAAAGAATGGCCTCTTTATTAGTAACAGGAGCACTACATACAACTCCTACAGCTTCATTAGAAGCAATGCTCAATCTACCGCCGCTACACCTTTACTTAGAAAAGGTGGTAAAAGAGGGAATAATAAGATTGACAATTGGAGAAGCACATAAAATAAGCATGCTCTCTGAATCAAAACTAAATATAGAAATAGAAAAAGATGATATAATTAGTTTACCAAAAGATAAAATGAAAAATATCTACCACTTTGCCAAACCATACAAAGTAGAAATCCAATCCAGATCAGATATCAAAGAAAATTGGTATCAGGAACCAAATGGTGCCTTGATTTGGTACACAGATGGATCTAAAAAGATAAACGGCACGGGCTCAGGTGTATATGGTATATCACCAAAAGCAAAAATATGCAAACACCGGGCCAAAATGCAACTATCTTTCAAGCAGAAATAACTGCGATAACAATATGCGCCTATGAAAATATAAAAATAGGAAATACAGAAATAAAAAAATTTACATTTACTCAGACAGTCAAGCTGCACTTAAAGCACTAGACTACTGTAAAGTAAACTCTGTTACAGTTCAAAACTGTATCAATGCATTGAACAAATTATCAATAGAAAATAACAATAAAATTGTATTAAGATGGGTGCCAGGACACTCTAACTATGAGGGTAATGAAGAGGCGGATAAAATGGCCAACAAGGGGGCTGACACGCTGACCTATGGACCAGAGCCTCACTGCCCCATTACAAATAGCACTTTAAAAACAGCACTCTATGGGAGAATGCAAGAAAAAGCTATTAATAACTGGTCAACAATACCAGGACAGAAACATGCGAAAACCCTGATTAAAGGTTTCTCATCAAAGAAAAGTAGAGACTTTCTCGAACTTAATAAAGAGAACCTAAGAATTCTCACCAGAGTACTAACGGGATACTGTAGACTCAATAAACACTTATGTATAATGAAACTAACAGACATGTATCTGTGCAGATTCTGCATGAACGAACATGAAACTCCTTTGCATCTACTCACAGAATGTGAACCTATTATGCAAACAAGAGCCAAAATAATTGGCTCACACTTTCCTGATCAAGAACAGATCAAAGGAACTAACCCACACAAAATTTTGAATTTCTTTCAGGTTTTAGGTGTGTGGAAAGCAATCTAAGGACTAAATCCCACAATGGACTACATCTAGAAGTCGAGGTGGGCAAGGTCTTTGGATGGAGGAAAAAAAAAAAAAAAAAAAACACTATCTAAGACTTATCCGCCGGATAACTTATCTAGATCTTTATCGATAGGATAGCGCTGTCAGGGAGTCGTGAAACGCATTTTTCGTTTTATCCGTTAGATTTGTGTTGGATTGGCTATCCGGCACTTTATCCAGAGGTAGTGAAACATCCCGATAATCAATTTGTCATTATTGATTTAATGTGCTGAATAAATCATCCAACATCGTGGTTAGATGGAAGTAATTCTTCTAAAGTGATAATCTCGCCACTGCATATCTAATGCATAATAATTTATTATGTATTTCATTATAAATTATTGCTGCAACAAGATCTCTTGTGCAGAATTCTGGGATATTTGTAAACTTTATATTCTTATTTATTACAATACAGGCTCTGGGTCTACAGTTGCTATTGCAGGCTATTACGTTTCCTACATAGCTTAAACCACATATCCTATTGTCGATTGTCCAGGGTTCCTGCAACAATAAAGCTATTAAATTTTCATTTAGTAGTTTTTTACCATAGTGTTACGGGCTGTTTCACCACCTCTGGATAAAGTGCCAGATAGCCAATCCAACACAAATCTAACGGATAACGGTTGTATCCGTTAGATTTGTGTTGGATTGGCTATATGGCACTTTATCCAGAGGTGGTGAAACAGCCCGTGAAACTGTCAAAATTTGTTTACATATGCGTTGCCTAGATATATTCCTAGGCAACGAACGATATATTCCTACCTACGTGCATACATTCATGCAACAAATGCAAGAAATTACAACATTGCCACTGCTATCTGGTGGATAACAATCCGTAAGAAATCTGAAGGTGGTGAAACGCTTGCTTCAGTTTATCTTGTAGATAAATTTATCCTGAGGATAGTTATCTAGAACTTTATCCAGAGGTGGTGAAACAGCCCGTATAAGTTATTACTTATTATGTTTTTTTACCTAATGGAGTAAAATAAATCTTTGGGAAGTTTTCTCACAATTTCATATTCAATACTTTATATGGTGATGAGCAGAGCGTTAGCCAAACAGCTAGGGCAGTGTTTCCCAACCTTTTTCTCCTCGCGAACCAAAAGTAAAATCCAACAGGATTTGGCGAACCCCCTATGTAGCCGTTAATGATAGGCAAAAAACAATAAAATTTTGTAGAACATTTATTTTACATATTGCACAAACATTAATAAGTTTAAAATGATTAATATTAATACGACTAAAATAAGCTATAAAAATTGAATACAAAATAAATTTAACAAACTGGTTCTTATTTCAGCACATGTTCCCTTTGAAAAAGCTCTTAATGGGATATTTTTGGCTGTTTCGTTGAAAGTTTGGCTCAATATCTGACAATTTCAGTCTTAGATCAGCAGGGTTACTCTTGACAAAACTAAACACGATCTTAATCTAGTCTTGATCTTGATCATACGACGCACGAAGTGACTTATGGTCAAAAACGACGCGCTACCGCTAACGCGCGATCGGTTTGCGTGTATTTTTGACCATAGTCACTTCGTGCGTCGTATGATCAAGATCAAGACTAGATTAAGATCGTGTTTAGTTTTTTCAAGAGTAGCCCTGCAGGTTCTGCATTTAACCTGTTTCTATATTTATCCTTCAGATAAGTATATATATTGAAAATCCTTTCTCGCACAGATATGTTGTGCAGAATGGTAATAGAACGTCTATGGCTTTTTTTGACAGAACAGAATATTCATTTTTTATACTGAGCCAGAAGTTAAATAAGGAGATTCTTTGTCCATTTAAAATCCCGCCATTACGCTATTATTTTCGCGAACCCCCTTTGTACACATAGCGAACCACCAGGCGTTCGCGAACCCGGTTGGGAAACACTGAGCTAGGGTATGTGAAGGGATCATTATTGGACTATCTTTTACTTGTTAATATGATATTTTTGCTGACAGTGTCTCGAAATTTAAAACTGACCTTAATTATTTAAAACTACATAGGACAATTAAGCTTTGTGATTTGACTGTTAAGTAAACCCATTTTAGTGATTTTTTATTAAATTGACTCACATTATTATTATTATCAATTTTAACTTATTGACTATTTTATTTGAATGATCTTTTTTGACTGATAAATTTTATTTAATACTGTTTAAATGATTAATTCTAGTTTATCATTCAAATAAATCATTTATATTTATAATCCATATAAATATTGTTTAATGAATTTTTAATACATCGTCACATTTTTTATTACTAATATTGAGTTTTTGATTACTTATTTTACTTGAAACTATTTGATGGTCTACTTTATTATATATAATCTGTAATTTTGATATATTTTATTTCTGTATCTTCTTCTTTAATATTATTTAAAAATTCTTGACTCTTAATATATTATTTCTAAACTCAGTGATGCGTATGTGTGTATGGTGTATATTTTTATTGTAGTCCATCTTCTATATTTTGAACATGTAAAAGGCTAGCGCCGCGTAAGCAAATGTAAATAAATGGATAATAATTAAAATTAATTATGACTTTAATTTTAAATTTATTTGTCAACGCATCCAAACTCTAAATATCCAACTAAATTTTACTTATTCTAAAGATGTATACACCTGTGGGCCTAGTCAAAACACATTTAAGCGTTACGTTTTCGTTCAAACAAGACGAGGTTGCGAGAACGCATCAATTTTCGTAGCTAAAATACACAAGTAGCTCCGAAGACGCGTTCTCGCAACGTCGTCCGCGTTTGAACGAAAACGTAACGCTTAAATGTGTTTTGACCAGAGATGTGCAAAATACTTTCAAAAAAGTATTTAAATACAAAATACAAATACTTTTGAATTTTTGTATTTCAAATACAAAATATCTACTAAATACTTTTTCAAAATGGTATTTAAATACAAAATATAAAATAGGTAAGTACGTATTTTCAAAATACTTTTTTAAAATACCTTTTTAAAATACTTTTTACAAATAGTCGAACAAGGTGTAAGACAAAAGTATTTAATATTTAAACCATTGATGAATGAAAGAGAAATTAAAAACTGGACAAAAGTATACATAAATGGAGAAAGGGTTGACATGATTCGATATAGCATTGCTTGCAGACAATTGATGAATGCCATTGATGAATGAAAAACTGGACAAGAGTATACATAAATGGAGAAAGGGTTGACATGATTCGATATATCATTGCTTGCAGACAATGAGGATGAGCCTTAGGAAGAACTGTCAAAATAAAAAAAAATTTAATTAAGTCATGACAATATGTACGGTTGTTAGAAGAGATAAGCCGAAAATTGTCATAAATGGATTGAGTATCATCAAGCAGGTAAGAGAATTCCTGACTTGGGCTGCAAAATAAATCAGAATGGATAATCCAAATCTGAAATCGTATGGACTACTGTAACATCATACATACAGTATACAGGACTGCTCCAGACTCTTGCTTATCGTCTTCAGATGGTTTTTAGTGTTGCCTCCGGATCATTTACAGAGAGAATAAGAGCTGCCACATAACTTCACTACTAAGAAGTCTACACTAACTGAGAGTCCTAGAGATACTGGTGTTTAAACTGTGTCTCACTGTCCACAAGGCAGCACACTACCCACTGAGCTGTTCCGCTGACGAAAATGTGTGGCGAAGGCTGTGCTCAGCTTCTTAAACTCGTTGAACTCAAAAGGGCAAATACCTCTAAATTTGCAGAAAGAAGAAACAAAGTCGCAGCGTCATCTGCCTGGAATAGATTGCCTTCAGACAAAATTGAAAATGCTACCATTCAGGAGAAATCACAGCGCCCTTGAAATGGCCATGGATCGTTAAACGGCGTCATGTATAATTTGTTCAATCATCATTATTATGTGTGTATATCTCAAACATGGAGTACTCTAATGGAAACGTTGTATTTGTAATTCAACAAATTGGCAAAAAAGCTTGCGTACGCGCATATCAATTAATGGCAGAATTTTGTTTCAAACAATAAAAAGGTATTTTGTAAAAGTATTTTGTGATAGATTACAAAATACTCAAAAAAAGTATTTCAAATAAAATACAAAATACTTTTTACAAAAAGGTATTTGAAATACAAAATACAAATACGTATTTTGTATTTGTATTTTAAATACTTTTATTTGAAATACGTCACATCTCTGGTTTTGACTAGACCCACTGTTCTTAAAAAAATATCTCCTCCAGAAAAGGACATAAATAATATTAATGTGGGCCAACATAGTCCCAAGAACGAGTGGATAAGAATATATAAAACTTATGTTTAGATCACATTTAAAAATATTCTTTTGAAAATGAGATATTTCTAGAGAACAACGTAGGTGAGTAGATATAATAAGGTACATACATTTTGTCAGGTGTTATACCATAGATCCCATACGTGTTGTTTCCATTGAAAATATCAGTCTATAAGAAGGTTCATAGTAGATACTCGTAGTAAGTTATGTACTCACATCTAATGTATTGAGTCTGTGAGTGGAGTGTAATGTATCCTATATATTAGATATACCTACATAATATATATTATTCTCCACAGGCATATGGTGTTAAGGCGGAGGATGTATTCGGAATACGTAGTCGCGATAACATCATCACTACTCAGTGTCTCGACAGGCGTCATTCAAGAATGAAAGCCTGCGGAAACTCCAATTCGGTATCGTATAGGATTATCCTCGAATCAAGTTTGCGGTAAAAATAATGAAAAGTTAAAAGAAAATTTATGAAAAAATATATGTCAACAGGTTTGACAGTATTTTTTTTTTGTTGCATTATTTGCTAAAAAAATACTTTAATTGAGCAGATTTTTTTATACTGTGTAAATAAGGAATAAGTTTATAAATATTCATTTGCATTAAATTGCTTGTTGCAAGAATGTCCCCGGGTAATTGCGAAAATGTCATTAGAGTAAAGACAAAAATATGCGATACTAAAGCATTATTAAACGGGACAGTAGTTCTGGTGGATCAGAATTGTGAGAAGGTTTTCCAGCATTCACTGTCCAATGGATATTACACTAATGGGCAGATCCCTAAAGAACACTGCGCGACTTGTTACCAAGAGAAAAACTTTCCTACACTGGAAAGAGTTAATTATTTTGAAGTACCCAATCTGCAGGTTGTGGTAAAAAAGCATCAGATATATCCTCCGAAGAAAAAAATAAAAGATCAAAAATTACATTGTAGTAATTCTAATAAATGCGATAATTTCAAAATCAGTTCCGATGAAAAGAATGTTTGTAAATATGAAAATGTATGTACGAGCGATAAAAAGGAATTCATGAATGCTGACAAATGTAAAGAATATAATATTATCACAAGAAATGATTCCGTAAATAATGGCGTTGGTGGAATGCATATTGAAGAATATTCTTCAGAGACTGCATCTGAAAAGGCAACCAGAAAAAAAGTGAAGATACAGAAAAGATGGTGGGCAACAGCTGATGCTGTAATTAGTGGAGTTGTTGTGTGCACCTTAGGAGTGGGCTCATGGAGAGGGCTCTGGGGTCTCATGGACCTCTACCCTAATCTGTTTCCTATTTGGCCATGTGTCTTCGCTGGTATCACTATCCATTTAACCTTCACGTTTCTCAGGTATGATTAAAAGATTTTGTGTTTATTGTAACCGAATATTTTATTGGTACTCAAAAAAATATAAGACGTGAGCTTTAAACTAATCAAAATTATCCCACTAAATTATCTCATTTATCCCACAATCTTAGCGTTTTACAGTGCTAACGTATTAGATATTTACCAAAAATACAAATTGATAAATTATCTTAGATTTTTTTTTCTTAAAAAGATATATCTGGGTTTTTTTTTGTCATAAACCCAAATACAACCTTATACACCTTTCACAGTAAGCTACTAAAAGCTTGTGTCGTGAAAGGGGAGTTTGCCGGCACCTGGGATCGAACCCCGGACCCCTTGTTCAAGAGTGATATAACATAAACATAAGATCAATCAAATATCTCAAGTGGAGAATCATTCTTTGGTGGACTTTATATCGTAATATAAGATAAGATCAATTAGATATTTCAGTTGAAGAACCATTCTTTGCTGGACTTTATAACGAAATACAAGGTAAAACTAAATAAATATCTTAATTAGAGAACCGTGCCTTGATGGACCTTATATTGTAATAATGAGCATGCTGGAATATGTTATATGTTGTTCATAGACACTGAAAGTGATCATTTGAGCCAGTCTAGGGTTAATTCATATGCATTGGAATGTCCTGCTCACTTCTGATTATATTTTGTACAACGTTGGATTGACTGTGTAAACATTGTTTTCATGGAGGTATGATGTATACCTAATACTTAGAATAAAGATATTCTCTTGGCTAATTTTTGTTTATAATTTGAATTTGCATTTATTATGATTATTTGACTGCTGGCACCAGCACCTCATGATGTACATGCTAATGATACTAATTACTGATAAATATCATTACAAACAAATCATCTTTCGTGACGGTCATAGGTACACTTACCTATATCTTATTATGATAGTAAAAATAAATCTTTATTAACCACACATTTTTTTTTATAGAAATATATACGGCAAGAAGCCTTTTACATGTTTACACAAATTTAAAAAAAATACAAAGACAACAATGACATAGGTAACAATGGATATAAAAATACTAGTGTCGAAAAATCAAACAGTAACCAGAGAAACGTATTAAGAATAAATAACAAGTACAATACACACATAAATCGATAATATCTACACGATCACACTACAATATCAAATAATAGGTAATACAATAAATAGAATTAATTGTAATAATAATTATAAATCATTCGATAAATTAATATGATATAAAATAATTGAAATAATATGATAATAAAAGTATAATTATTTAAAAAAATAAAGGTATATAAAAATATACATACATATACACACATATATACATATACATACACACATACATACACACACACACACTCACACACACACACACCCTCACACACACACACACCCTCACACACACACACACACACACACACACACACACACACACACACACACACACACACACACACACATACAAAACATTCATAAAATAAAGTCAAATCATTAATCAAGGAATTCAGTACTTAATAATATTTAGGGATAGTAAAAAATATTAATTAATAAAAACAATAATAAAACTAAATGAAATTAGTAAAACAAAATATAATAATAATTTATATAATAAATAACAATAAAGTAATATAATAAATAGTAAAAATTAATATAATAAAAATAAATCAATAATAAATTAATTTAATCAATCAATAATAATTAATAAAAATAAATCAATAATAATTAATAAAAACAAATTAATAAACACAATAAAATCAGATGCAATAATAAATGTCAATAATATTATAAAAACATATGTCGATAATAACAGTCACTGAAAAAAAATCATATAAGATATAAAAAAAAGTGAAAATAACTGCCCAATGTCATTAAACATTTTTTTTAAAAAATGTAGGTATTACGTCAAGTTTAAACTTATGGAAACTGTCGGCAAATATGTCAGTAAAATTTCCCACCTCATTCCCCAGTCTATGCAATCGAGGCATTGGAGAATGATAGTGTTGTGGAATTCTCAAGAAATAATTTTTGGAGAAATTTACCGAGAAATTTCTCGGTAAATTTCTCGAAGTAGAGAATTTACCGAGAATTTTTTTTTTTATTTAACAGTAAAATTATAATAAATCAGTACTTTATTCAATCAATCAATAACAATGTACAAATGTTGAGACAATTTATCACCAATATTGCTACAATTAAAGTTAGTCAATACCGGATATTTTTTCATATATTTTGTAGGGGAATTCCGCCGCATTATCGCCAATAAATAATAGGGGAATCCCCATGGGAAAAAATCAGAGAAATTTCTCTTCAATCAGAGGAGAAATTCTCGGAGAAATTTCTCGTTCTCGAGAAATTTTTCCGGAGAATTTTCTCTACTCACATCACTAATGATAGACATAGGTAGTTAGTTCGCGCATTAAGCTCATGAAACATTAACACTTTGTCTAGTTGTTCTGGTAGAAATGTTAAATTGTACGAGCTCTAGCAGTTCTGGGGAATCAATCGCGCCATTTAATAGTTTGTGAAGAAAAGAAAGATCGAAAACCCTTCTACGATTCTCCAAATTTAAAATAAATACATATAATAATATAAATAAATATTAGGCAGTGAGATAAAGAATAAACAAACAAAAAAGTGTGTAATAAAAACGCAGGTTGGTTGATAACATTTTCCCGTGATCCATAATACTTCTACTACATACATACCATCACGCCGCTTCCCTTGCGGGGTAGGCAGAAAGGATCGAGCGCCACTTTCTTCTATCCTTGCATACATCTTTCGCTTCCGTCACTGTCATACAATTCCTCATGCATGCTCTCCTATTCAATGTGCTCAACACGTGACCGTCCTGTAGGATTTGATTTAAATGATCTTGCCATTTGATTCTCGGACATCCACGTCTCCGAGCACCATTCCTCTCAGCCAAGTATACCTCTCAGCCAAGTAAATAAGCCCAAATAGTAAACAATATGCTTGGAGTTGGATGGGTAATTTGAAATGGTTATTTTTATCTACATAACTTCACAAGTAAGCTGAAAAAGTAAGTTAGTAGGTATAAGTTAAGTCTAATCATGGCAAAATTCATGCAGAACTGAGAAAATATTTCTTTTTCTCGTTAGCAAGTCCAACCCGCAGCCCACGGGTTGCATGCAACAAATCGTAAACTTAAAAACAAATATGAGATATCGAATGTAATTACCAATATTACAAATAAAACTTCAGTTTGCTATTAATTATAATGATTCAGAAAATCACTTATGAATAATTTGTATTTATACATATTATGTAACTACCGCCCTTACAAGTAAGTCTACGTATTTTTACGTAGCTCTATGCACTTTTGGTTTCATTTGGTAATCTACGAACTTTTGTTCCAATACTACGTACTTTTCGCTTTCTCTCAAATCCATGAATTTTAGTTTCCGAATATATTACTTTTCCTAAATACTCCTAAACAAATCCGAGGAGATAGCGAAAATTTGAAATTCCAATCTATTTTGACAATCTGGTGACAGGGGTAGAAATTTTGATTACAAGTAAAATTACAAAATTTTGATAACGGAAACATACATACCTATAGGTACATAGGTATATTAAGTCAAGTCTATCGACGATTTTTACTGCGAAAGCATTGAATTTGCGTTATGGTTAAAAGATTGCCAATGAATTTGGTTTTGAAATTCGTTAATATTAAATACCTAGATTACTTTCGTAAATATTTTGTGTGGAATTATATACCTACTCGGTTATATTTTTAATAACATTACACGTACGGATAAATATGATATAGAATAATTTTATAATTAATACCTACCTATATTTTAAATTAGCGTACCTTCAAAAAATAAATACCTGTTTTAAAAATATTAATCCTTTTCAGCTATGTTTTATTTAGTAAAATCGAACATAATTTACCCATCAATACTAATTTACATAAGAGTCGTGCGTGTGACGGGAACAAGTAGTCTACCCTTATTACAGATCCTTCTAAATCGTCTCCAGATGGCCTTTAATGCTGCCGCCAGGACCATTTACAGAGAGAATAAGCGCAGTCACATCACACCACTGCTTAAAGAGCTACACTGGCTGAGAGTTCCAGACAGAGTGGAGTTCAAACTGTGACTCAAGGTCCACAAGGCCTTGAATGGCACAGTACCTCTATGCCTCGCTGAATTCTGTCCCGCCGACGAAACTCTGAGGCGACCACTGCGATCAGCTTCCACCGCTGTCAGCAAACTTGTAGAACCCAACAGGGTAAACACTTCCAAATTCGCATAGAGGAGCTTTAGCGTTGCGGGGCCAACTGCCTGGAACCGATTACCAGCGAATTTAAGACAGAACCAACCCACTGCGACATTCAGGATTAAGCTGAAAACACTGCTTTTCAAGAAAAGCCATGGCTCCCTTGAGATGGTCACGGATCATTAAACGGCGCCAAATATAAATTATCTTTATAATAATTACTATTATTATTGCTCGCACATTTTACGACAGACTTCGCCACTCAATATGAATCAGACTATAGTAACTCTTGTTTAATTCCGCGATGCGTTTAAGTCGTCCATCCTGAATATATTGTTTTTATTATACAACGTGTATATTTTTTATTTGCAGTTAGTCCACTGGTGACTATCTCACTTTTGGGTGATGGTGTAAAGACAGAAGCAAAGAGTATACTGATGCACTTAAATAAAAACCCTAAATACTATATTACAGTGCAATAAGCTTTAGCTTTAGCTTACTGTGAAAGGTGTATACGGTTGTGTTTGGGTTTATAACAAAACCCAGATATATTTAAAAAAAAAAAAAAATGCCAAGGCAAATTTCCACCTATTTCAATCCGAAGAGTGATCAAATAGTATAAGGAAAAGAAATGTTTATGATATATTTAAATTTTAAAAAGGTCAAAGTCGTCAAGGATATCAATGAATCGATTGATTGATGCATTGTGTAGACAAGTTTGTGAAAAATATAGTTAGGTACCAATCGATATATTTTTTTTACTGACACGTAGACTTTTTCACGATACCAACTGTCACAGTTATGTGTGGGTGGGTTCTTATTCCTAGGTTTAATCATAATATTATGTAGTTTGTTGTCACACTGTTATTATGATGATGTGTGTAGCTCAGACAAGATCGTTATTTTATGGTAATACCAGTGAATGTTCGGTCTACCTATCATTATTATGTGACTTTTTGTGTCAATCATTCATATTATTATATTATACAATAAGTGGGTAAACATGTCACACTTACAAACTATTCAAAATATTGACAGCATTTTCAACTAAAGCCTTATTGAGAGTTTTATTAAAATATCATTATAATAATGCTACTTTTTATCATCAAATATTCAAGAACGAGTGACCGTGATTTGAAATTTGAATTACATAATATGCTATTGTCTGGTTATTAGAATCCTTGTGTCATAACTGTTTTTGGCTCGAGCTTTCGGCGAATGCACTGTTCAATTCATCAATTGCGTCACAAGTGTTCATTCGCGACGATTTACCATAGCGAGGAATGTAAATGAACAATTCCTCTTCAGTAAACGGGATGACATATTATGAAAGTGATTGGTATAAAAAAAATAGCATTATTCACCGAAAAGACCATAGATTATAAATAATAATAGTAAATAAATATGAATGGATTAATAAACAGCAAAACTACATTTTTTTCAATAATTTTAAAATGAATTCCATTCAATAATGCATTCATATATTTATTGTCTGTGTAAGTGTTGTCCTCAATAGAGTTATTTATTACATTTCAATTAGATGAAATTTTACACCGTTCATCCTCTGGAAGATATAATATTATTATATGGTGGATATATTCGGTGGAAGACTTAGTTTTTGCGGGGCCCCTGATGACAACTTTATGTACTATACTATACTATACCATCACGGCATATCCCACAAGTGGGGTAGCCAGCAGATCAGCTGCATGTAAGAAACATGCAAACTGTCCTCTTCGTGCCAATATAAAATCAAGACATTCAGGATGGGTGGCAAACCTCATCGCTGAATTTAAGATGTATAATGTCTTAATTTTTTTCGAACACCTGCCTTTTACAGGACACTCGAAAACTTACGCAGAAGAGTGGGTACTTTACCGGGTGCTCCACGGGATTCCAACTTTATGTAATTGTAATGAATTTGAGATAATTTACAATTTCTTCTTTGCATCCTTTGGAATTATAAGTCTGTATTTTAGTGACCCAGTTCAAATTAACGTGTTGAATCAATGTAATATGTAATTTATATTTAGTACACTGGTCATGAAGGTTACCCTTGCGGGATAGGCATTAAATATCTACTTATAGCCCTGGATAAGTCTTTGTCACTCACATTCTCTCGTCACTGCAACACCTGCAGTAATAACCTCTCACATTCCTTTTTTCTCAATTCACACAACCACCCCGAAATAAACCTCAGCGTTACTCATAACATGCGTCAAACTACATCATGTATTTAAAATACATACTTTTTTTTATACCTACTATATAAATTATAAATATTTTATATTATCCTATTATTTATTAAAATACTAATGGATTGAAATAATATATTTTTTTTAAACAACCGCTTTTTAAACGAGTAGACAAATGTTTCGATTCTAACGGAGATATTATCTATATATAATGAGTTACAATCCATTGGATTGGTCTGCAACGAGTTTGGTTTTTCTTCTCCATTCGTCTCTATTCTCAGCCAGTCTTTTCAGCTCTACGTATGAGCCACAGTTCATGTCCCTCTTCAGTTGGTCCATATATGCGTCTCTTGGTCGGCCTCTGCCATTTGTCCCCTCGGTCTTACCCTCCGCTATGGCGATGAGTAGTCCTGGGTGCCTGATGTTGTGGCCAATCCAGTTAGCTCGTTGTTGGCTGATTCTCTTAAGGAGTTGCCTTTTTTCGCCTATTAATATTCTGTAATTCTCAATATTCAGTAATGGTCTATTAGTTTATAAATAAAAAAATGAGTCATGCAAAAAAGTTTATTACATGATAAGTAATTTATTTTTTACTTATCTGAGAATTTTTCGTGATTGGTGTATTATGAGAATTAGCCTTCAAAATACGTACATATATATAACAATTACGCACGCAAATTATATCAAGTCGATCATCAAAATTATGAAATGAATTATACCTATATTATCATGACAATATGATCATACTTAGTGTTATACATTTATCAAAAAACTGATCAAACTGTGTAAATATTGTTAAAAGAGAAAAAATAATCACGACGTTAGACTATTATGAAATGTTTTCCCTCGCTGTCCACCATATACCTACCATAATTAAACGATCTGCGATGACAAACTCATTCTCTCGTAGAAATAGTGTTTGTCATTATTAAACAGTTGTGAAAACATGTCTGTACACAAGATGTCAAAACACGAAGGTCAGTGAATTGTTGGTACTCATGATTAACAAGAGAAAACATTCGTCAATATCTAGACAAAAATAATACCTACATATGTGTATATCATTTCTCCTTCGCCACCCTCAACACTCAATTCAGAAATAAATTATAATGTAGGTACATCATCAGGCTTGTACAACTCGCGGCCTGAAACAAATCTTAAACTTGAAATTGTGATGAGATTTCCAATGCAAATACTATTAATACAATAAATAAAACATCTCTATGCTACTAATTTATAAAGATTCAGAAAATCTGAAGAGCTAATAAAACCTAAGATCCTTACCAATCAGATATCTCATTAGATATGTCATCTACGGAGATTTGATCGGTGTACCTTCTGCCATTCAAATAAGCTCCTCGTGCGTCCCATATCTTACACTCAGTTGACCCACTCTCTCAATAAGTATTCCCTATTGACAAGAAGTCTTTTCAAGTATTTTTCTTCTTATCTACAGCTCCTTTCAAATTTTCGTCCCACCACGCACCACCCTTCTACGATAGCTGCACCGCATACTTCTCTTGCACACTCTACTAACAGACTTTTTAGGACATCGTGTAATGTAGTTGCTTTCATTTATTAATCAACATTTGTAAGATTATAATATTCCAATACTTCTGACACTTTATTATTTTAACAGAATATTATCATCCTGAAAATGCATTTATCATCAAGCTTTGCTACGTTATACTGTAGGTAAAGATTTACCTATTAAAATGTAAGTTTATCCACACTTCCCGTGGTTACATTTATTAATAATAATGTCATTCGATTCGACGTATTATGTAGTTAATCGATCAAAACAATTTCCTTAAACGTTTTATTGTGATGAGTGTATCAATAATTGAAACAATAAAAGTTTATTGTATATTTCTGATTATTTTTCCATTTGATTCTCTCTTTGAAGAGTTCTATTCTAGATGATCATTGAGTACAGGGTTGGTACATTGTGACTGTAATTATCTCCCTCTTTTGAAAGCTTCAGTATGATGACCAGTCATTCCAAAGGCTTCTCATTTAACTCCATAATTATACTACTTGGTTTCACAACAAGGCCTTCTGATTCGATAATTTTTAATTTGATCGCCTAATTTGCTTCACTGTTAATAATATTCCTTTCGAAATTGGTAACATTTTTTTTGGTATATTCATAGCATTTCATGAATCACTAGATCAAATGAATTAGGTTAAAGAAAAAAATTGCCTTATAAAAAATATATTAGCAATATGTACCTATATTTGAGCACATCCAATGTTTAGTATAAAAAAAGTATAATTTGATTTACCTATACATGACATGATATCTGATGGTTTTTTCAACATCTTTTTACTGTATTTTATTAAAATAATGAATTGAGAAGCGGAATAATATTATAAGTAAGTTTTTTTCTGGTTGTTTCATATATTAGCTTTGAACACTTATATATATATTTATATATACCTAACAGTTAACAGGAACGAAGTTACGTCAGTAACATGATTTTAACCTTGGAAACTCTTTAATTGTATTTTTTTATGTCCCATGGTCAAACTAGTTAATGGATTGCCGCGTGGTGAGAAAGACCTTGTATGTATGGCTGTGGAAGAAGTATGTAAAAATAGACGAATATGCGTTTAGGTCTCTGTGCCTATCCCATTTTTGGTACGGCGTGATGGTTTAGATCAGTGTTTCTTAACCTTTCTAGCGAGTCGTACCCCTTTGAATCTGAAAATATATCCCCGCACCCCTTTGAATCTGAAAATATATCTCCGCACCTCATTGAAAAATATGTTTTAATTTTAATTCGGCTCTCGAAGTATTAAGTGGTGATGCGCACTGGCAAAATATTTTTTATGAGCTTCAATATTGGGGACACTATTGCAGATTTCAAATATTTTATTACAAGAAATTTAATAAATGATATTTTATCATTTTTATGGTTAGGTAGGGGCTTCTCCCGCACCCCCAAAAATACATTCCCGCCGGGCACCCCCTGTTAAGAACCACTGGTTTAGATGCATAGAGAGATAGGTCTAATAAGTTTCAAAACCTTTTCAGGAAAGCATGTTACAGATGTTGCATATATATCAGGCGTATAGCATGTTTAAAAAGTTTCTTGATTTTTTTTCCAAAAAATACACTGTATGTAGAAATAGACAGAGCTAGTGATAAAAAAAATTCTATTCTTTATTCTTCAACATCTCCCGTAGGTCCTTTACAGGACACTTGGGTTCATATCAACATTACAATAATACAATAGAAAGGCAAAACACTAATACAATAGAAATAACGTAATAAACATAACATACAAAAAAATAATTGAAAAGTCAAGATACAATAACAAATAAATATAAAAACATTTATTTATTTATTATTGTGTTTTGACTTTTCAGTGATAAATGATAATAAATCGAAGACCATACATGTCACAACAATAGACCATCAATGAGATTATGTTTAAGATTACAGTTATTAAACCTCTCCAGGATTAAATATTTTACTACTTACTACGTATAAAACAGGAGAGGGTAACAATTTAATGAATAAATTTCATATAACATTATTGAATAATTTTCAACTGCCGTTTCGTGATAAGTACAAAACAAAAGATGATCATCCTTCCTTTTTAACTTAGAACTCTCTATTACCTTTCGAATACCTAACATTTATTTTTTTAATGGTAACTTTTCGACACAATACCTAACTGAACTAGATATAATATTATGTTTTTATATATATTATTGTATTAATTTTTCTCGTTACTCATGATGAGATTTATAGGAAATGGATCCGATAGACCAAAAAAATGTTCGAAAATAGACAAATTAGACGTTCCAAAATCTTACAATGAAAAAGGAATAGTGAACATTGTGTGATAATCTTTCCTTTGATTTGTAAATTAATAAAAATATGGAATATTTTGCATTGCTTTCACATACCTACCTTTTTATTCTCAAACTATTTTTAAAAGTAATATGATTTTTAAGTTTTTTTTTCTTACTTAAAAAAAGTAAGATGAAAAAACCTTTACAAATAATGTTTATAATTTAGATATTTGTATATTTGGCTTTCGTAGATTATATTTTTTTGTTCATAATTTTTAGAGGTCCACTTCACAAGCACATGTCGCAGCCAGAAGCATCTCGAGCATTTCAATGGTGGCGCGTTGTAGCTGGACGTCTTTATTGCTGGATATTTATGTGTGCCTGTGTACTCCAGTGGCGGGGACAATGGGCTCTGTGGGCCAAAGATGTTGTTCCACAACCGCAGAAATATATTCCACTCAACTCACAACTGGCCACGTGGACGGGATTCTGCGCTTTAGGAGTATTGAAAACTTTAAGAAATCTTCTCGCTATGCCGTACTTTGTTGCAGTGGATACACCTGATTCCACCTACAACTTCTACACAAGATTCAGGACGGTAATATATAAATAATTTAACTATTATTCAAGTAAGTCGTCATATTATGTAAAATAGTATAAAATTTATTTTATTATTATAAGCCATCAAGCAGGCAACTAAAAGCTGATCCGGTTATTTAATAGTATCGCCCCAAATATGGACATATTTATGATGAAGGTAAGAATACTCTAGTGATTAATTTTCTTACTAGGATTTAAATATTTCAGGTATATAATATTCGATTTTGATTAAATCGAAGAAATTTCTTATGGAGCAATTTAAGTAGGCAGGTATATGAAATTAATAATGCCAATAAAAGATTAACTCGGTAGTATATATAGGCTTAAAAATAATACAATACTTAACTATCATAAATCTGTTGATAAATCTATTGAAATTGATTGGTGATAATATAATTTTGATTTCTCTGTCTGTCAAAAGAATCGTTTATCTAACACATGTGACCGTATAGTGAGTACCTGCATATGCGTAGGTAGGTATATGTTTAATTATTTTTATCTTTGAATGCATGTTCATACAAATGTAACTAGTATTAAACCTTACCTATTGTAGTCTTTACGATTAATGATAATAATATATGAGTAGGTAGGTACATTAAATAAATGTAAATAAATACCAATGACATAGGTGCGATATCTCTCTAGGTTTAAGAATATTTAATTAATTCATACCTACGTACTAGGTATATAATAATTAGCGGATAAATTGAAATCACAGTTTGATATCGGTTGGGAGTATAGTCGGTCCAAATCGATTCAAGGAAGTCGAAAAGAACTGATAACAGAATCTGAGCGTACGTAAACTGAGTTGAAAGGGGGCAAGAGTTACGAGAAAAAGGAATTTTCATATAATAATAGCACACACCTTGTAAGGAGCGAGAGATGAGAGGAATTGAGTGGCACCAGTAACGTATGGGTGTGCACACAGTATGGAATCCTAAGTGAAGTACGGAGTGTAGTGGTGCGGTGTCCTGGTGCAATTATCCTACGGTATCCTAGAGTAGAGTAGGAGCAGTGAGGGGCCCCCTTTTGTTATCAGTCGGCCGGACGGAGTGACACTCAGCGTCGTGTTCCATGCTTGTCCCTGTTCAGTACTCAGTACTCGTCTGCTTGTTACTCATTGTCCGCTTGCTGCATAACTGCTTACCTGTCACTTGCATCATGGAGTGCATATTTCTCACACACGTTACGACTACACATATGGTCGGACCTATCCCAATATTTTCTTATCGGCCTCTACGCTGATAATTTTGTGTGAGACTTCTGAAACTAAAATCAAGACTATTCTCTCGGCGTATGTGGGTAATATACATGTCTAGATAATATATTTCTCTTGGTGAATAATTTAGTTTGTCATCCTGATACGGGATACGCGTGTCGTGGTGTTGATCAGGCGGTAAGTGCTATCGAGTTTGAAGCTGAACATTGTATATTGTATTGTATTGGATGCCAGCGAGTGAGTATTTAGTGTGAAAATATTTGAGCCGATACCGGGAGATGGCGGAGTAAGTTATGGACAATAATATAGGAAGGTGCCCTTGTGAAGTGCAGTGTGTAGGATGAGGGGGAGCATTGCGGGATTGTCTGATGTGGTGTGGGAGGGAGAATCCCGGGCACATAGAAGGCTTCTGGCTGCCCTCGACTGCTGCTTCTCCTGTCTGGTAGTGGCTCCCGCAGTGGTGGGGTACTGGAGAGGAACATGGAAGTTGGCCGATGCCTATATCTTCCCAAACTCTTTACTCAACAGTTGTTTTGCCTCTATGGCTATAGGGATGGTGGGACATCTGGTATTAATGTTGGTACAGAAGTTGATAAAACGAACACTACATCCAGATAAGCATCGACTTACTTATTATTTCTGGTCAAGAGCGTACACTTATTTGTTCGGAATAGTGAGTGTTAATTCTTGGCGAGGACCTTGGGAACTGCTACAAGCTTTCATGGGTCATGGTGGTTCGATCGCATCTGTCTTCGTTAGTGTAGTTGCTTTAGCAGCGTTGCGATGCCTTAGGAATATTACAGCTCCACCATTTGCTCTTGTTATTGATAGACCTGAGGAGTATTTTGATGTACCAACGATGTTCAAAATATCGGTAAGTATCACTTTACATATGATTATACGTACAATACCTATATAATATACTTGTAACACCAAAAGTGGTCAACACAAACATATTGGTAAAAAGGCATTGGTATAATAATAACCTCAACTAGAAAAGAGATTTATTGATACATAAAAATTAATAAAAACAAAAAGTACATTGTTTACTTTCACTACAATATGAAGTAGTTAGATAAAACTTGAGAAAATGAGAAAACTACATTTATGTAACATTTATAAATCACTGGTCAAAGCAACGCTCTAAATAAGAGAACACTATCGTTCTCTGGCACCATCTAGTGTTTCAAGTTGACGATCGACAGCGATAGATATAATATGCTCAACACCTTTCCTGCTCCTTAAAAAAAGAAGTTTGTACAGTCTGTTGGTTGAGTAATAGTCTTAATATAATATATATTACGTAACATAGTTTACGGAAGTCCCACAATATCTACCTTGCACAAGTGCACTTACATGCAGAGTGCACTAAATAGGTAACTAGATATTTCACTTTAATATCTTCAAGTAGGTAACGCTTATTATATCTTCACAAACAATTTATTACTAATACACTAATATATATGTATGTACATACATCCATATCTCTTTAGTATAAAACTATATAAAATATAAATTTGTTTAAAAAATATAACTATTAAAATTTGACCAACACATTTACAAAGATGAAAAAATTAATTTTTTTGAAAAGATGAACCTGGATTTCAAATAAATCCAAACCACTCTACATTCCTGCTCAGTAAGTAATATGCTTTGCCGTGATGGTGGAGTAATTTGGCAGCATGTGGAATTGTACCCAGGTCTCTCAATTGAAAGTCGGAGACTACCATCAGGCTACAGACCACCTCTTATTAATTACAAGTAGTTATTAACATTCACAAAATTTCAATGACTTTTACATTTGAATTAAAATCTAAAAGGACTTATGTATCGTCATTCATCTTGTCCTTTAACGCTTTTCTCGGGAATACAGGGTAGAAAATAGCCTTCTCCATTCAAAATGTCTCTGCGCAATTCATTCACCTTTTCCCACGACATTCCTAGCGATCTCTTGGCATTTTCATAGGAACAATGTATTGTGAAAGAGGTAGGTACGAGCGGGCTATCAAAGTTCTTTAGGACGAAAAAACAGTGTTCTTTTTGCGCAACTACAAATTGATATTCTCAAAATTAGCATATACTATAGTTGTTAACTGCTATATACAGCGAGCTATTGATGAACTGAGAGAAGAAATGAAGAACTGGACAGGAGTAAAAATAAATGGGAAAAAGGTCGACATGATTCGATATGCCGACGATATAGCACTGCTCGCAGACTCCGAGATGGAGCTGAACGAAGCCTTAGGAAAAATGGAAAGTGTACTGCTGTCAAAGTACAACATGAAAATAAATAAAGACAAAACAAAATGTATGGTCGTTGGAAGGGATAAAGCGACTGCGAACATTGCCATAAATGTAGTGAGCATCAAACAAGTAAAAGAATTTGTGTACTTGGGCAGCAGAATAAACCAGGACGGATGCTCCAAATCAGAAATTGTGAGCAGAATAAACCAGGCACGAATTGCCTTTAACAAAAAATCCAAAATATTGGAATCCCCTAATATTGATTTAAGCGTGAGGAAGAATCTCAATAAATTCAAATTCAAATATTCAAATTCAAATATATTTATTAATTGATAATTACACAATTTACAACAACAATCATTTACTTATAATTATACAGTAAGCAAAACAATTCATTCCCTCAAATATGAGCAGAGCTCATATTTGAGGGAATATAAAGCCTTTGTGTGGAGCATTTTGCTATATGGGTGCGAGACGTGGACCATCAGCAAGAGTGTAAGCGGGCGGTTGGCAGCCTTTGAGATGTGGTGCTACAGACGCATGCTGAAGATCCATTGGTCGGAACACGTCGAAAACGAAGAAGTATTAACCAGGGTAGGCGAAAAAAGGCAACTTCTTAAGAAAATCAGCCAACAACGAGCTAACTGGATTGGCCACAACATCAGGTACCCATGGCTACTCATCGCCATCGCGGAGGGTAAGACCGAGGGGACAAATGGCAGAGGCCGACCAAGAGATGCGTATATGGACCAACTGAAGAGGGACATGAACTGTGGCTCATACATGGAGTTGAAGAGACTGGCTGAAAATAGGGAGGAGTGGAGAAGAAAGTCCAAACTCGTTGCAGACCAATCCAATGGATTGTAACTCATTATATATAATAATAGTTGAAAAGCAAGTCATCTTCAAAAACATACCTACATACTTCATAATAAAATGTTACTTGGAGAAAATTGCTTAAAGTCCAATTATTGGTTCTATACAGGATTACCAATTGTGTGTAGTATTATACTCGTAATATTGTTCACCTATAAAGATTTATTTAATTAAAATAATTTTAATATTAGTAAAGATTTATTCGTTAATTAATATGTTATATATTAGATACAAATTGACACTGGTTTGGCCTAGAGAGAAAATTGAATGTCTGAATTTACAAACAATTTTTAATTACAAATGAATTAATCTATTTTTTAATCAATTTTTGATTGATTTTATTATCTACATACTAACATACGAGTAAAAGTATATATTTTTACAAGTGACAAACCTCATTGCTGCATTAAGATGTTAATATTTTAGAGAGTAAACATAAATGATATTTGCCTTTAGCTTTCCATTTAATAAAAAAGTATCAATATTATAATTAATTAAGTAACCGTTTATTAAAGAAAAAATAGATTTTGACTTGTAGGAAGATTCTGGATGCATTCCAAGTTCAAGGCGTCGGCGTCCGTCGCCTCGCGTCTTGAAGCGCCACGATGTGCTTTTATAATATACCTAAAATACAATAAATAGGTAGAGCCATACATAAAACATGACAAGATCAGTGATCAATTACACTACCTATACATAAATCACAATAATATTATAACTTTATATAATATAATATATAGTTATTTGTTACATACTGTATTATAAATTATTATCATGTCATCACAGACGTTACGTAATGGACACTCATGTTATTATAATGACCATTGTAGGACTATGTTAGTAGTAGTAGTAGTAGCCTAGTATGTGTGGGAAGATAGTAACTAAAGCTAGGTTAGTTTTTCATATATTTTGAAACATAATGGTACATTGCAGAATATAAGAAATGATGTTATTTTTTAACTATTTATCTTATCTTTATTTTACTTAATTACTTTTTTATTTTATTTTTATTATGTATATTCTCAATAAACTTTCTTACCTCCTAAAGAGAACATTGAAGAGAGAGAGTATATAAGATTCCTGCAATTACGTGAGGACTACTTTGGTTTGAATTTGTAGATAAATAGGAGTTTACGACTCCTGAGATATCCGGGTGTGAGGTGGGTCTGCCCTATGATGCTATGTTTCGAAGAACACACTTAAATTATACTACTACTGAGTTTTAAAATTTTATTTATTACAAAAATGTAGACCATGAGATGAAATTAATAATAACGGGATACCCTTCTATGTACAAATGATTCAAGTTCTTGAAAGATACGGAGTATCTATGTATGCTAAATGTTTGACTTTCATTATATGTAATTCTGTATTTATTACATGCAGTTAGTCTGTATTTATTACATGCAGTTAGTCTGTATTTATTACATGCAGTTAGTCTGCTAGCTGTTTCACTTGTGGGAAATGCCGTGATGGTAATGAAAGTGAAATATTTGTAATAAAACGAACTTCAAAACTTTATGCAAAATTGTTTCGCCATTAAATCATTTTTTTTTTGTTTTGATAATGACGATACATATACATTATTAAAGTAATGTTATAGCGCTGAGGCATAGTAAAGTTAAAAACTGACTCGGTCTACCTTGTTACAGGCTCATGCTCAAGTTAGATAGATATTATGACATAATGTTATGGTCTTAAAATAATGTTATATAAATAAAAATAAAATACTTACATGATTATCAATCTTTGGCAATTTTAAAATCTAAACACTTTTTGTTAATAGAGGCCACTATGAGTATGTTTCATTTTTAATTCTTACCCAATCTTAAAAAAAGCCTTCGTATTATAGGTATATATAATACGAGTAGATGATATTATTTCATACTGTAGGTATTCAGATCACCCTCTCGCCTCATAAGTACATTTTTGTCTACTTTTCCATACATAATGTCTTACATGTCTACGGTCTATTATTAGAAGAAAAATATTTACGTGACGCCATTAGGCGTAGTGAATCTTCTGTAATGTACCTATAGTGAATATCCCATTTTGAGAATGTCTGCATGGCTTATTTTTGATACGTCTAACTGTATCAAAACCTTAAATTAGGGAGCTATTTCCGATTTATTCTTTATATATACATTCTTTTAGTAGTGTTTATAAATATTATTCTAAAAACTATCTATAATTTTCCTTTAGTTGAAAATTATTGCTACTATAGTCTTCGAAACGGCTTATTGTGCTATAATTTGTACTATTGAAGTTAGATAGTTTATATTATACATTATGTATATTATTGACTTACATTCTGAGATACTAGATCGAGCTTTTTTAAGATCCTAGATCACCCACAAATAAGTGAAGTGTCTTAAGAAGGATAGAACAGAAGTTTTTAGATTAAACTATATCGCATGCAATCCACCAGATATTTTCAACTTTATCAAAATTATATATATTTTTTTTTTGAAAAAGATATATCTGGGTTTTTGTTATACTACTACTACTACTACTATACCATCACGGCATATCCCACAAGTGGGGTAGCCAGCAGATCAGCTGCATGTAAGAAACATGCAAACTGTCCTCTTCGTGCCAATATAAAATCAAGACATTCAGGATGGGTGGCAAGCCTCATCGTTTTTGTTATAAACCCAAATATAACCGTATACACCTTTCACAGTAAGCTAAAAGCTTGTGTCGTGAAAGGGGAGTTTGCCGGCACCTGGGATCGAACCCATATACATTTGATGATTTTCTATCAATTAAAAAATATATATCTCCCGCTTCTTTCTTCCAGTTTTCGAGTAGCCTGTGAATGACAGCTATTTGTAAAGCATAACATACAAATAAATTCAACTTTAACAATCTTAATGTCTTGATATTTTTTGGTACGGGTAGTAAGATTTGATTATTTTTCCTTGCCTTAAGATGCCTTGATGGTGTAAGCAGATAGATAAAACAAATATGTATATGCTAAGGAAAACTATGAGCAATAATCTTGTCGATCAGCTGACTTTGTTCTGTCTGGGCATTGTATGTATGTACATCTACATATATAATATAATATCCTGTGCCTACATAGTTATTGATTTGTTGTCATATTGAATATAACATTTATTTTACTGTTTATCAATGTGTTATCTGATCTTATTTTATCACTTGTATTATTTCTGATTTGGAATATTTATTGATAAATTTTCATCAATAAGAATCATTCACCTAGTTAAACCTATTTAACAATAATCTAATCGATTTAATTAATGCCGTTAGGTGGATTAATCAGGTTATGAAACATGATATACTTACTAGTTTTCTAAAACCAATTGAATGAACCTCTTCTACTATACCATCACGGTATATCCCAAAATAAGGTACCTAACCAGCAGACAATCTGCATTTAATAAACATGCAAGCCGTTCTCTCCGTGCCAACAAAAATTATGATGTTATTATAAAAGGATGACTAGCCGTTTATGAATCACTTAACATTTCTATATTTTCGAACGGTTAACATATTTAATGCTTAAAAATAGTTGAGATATAAAAAATATAATTAATAGGTACATTTTATTATCTGACGACCTCAATAGATGAAACTTTGTATTTAATGTATTTTTCTGGGTTAACTGGAATATACAGCAATGCGGCGATAAACTCGCCCTTCATGCATTGATTGCATAATAATTATTGAAGATTTTCTAACACTATATGTAATGATTAATATACAGATAACCAATCTACAGATAATGATGAACTAAATGATAATTTTCACGTTCCCTTTCTAAAAATGAATTAAATTGACCGACTTTATTGCTTGTTTAGTTGTACAATCAATTTGAAAATACTTGCCAGCAGCTGTCAGCTGAAAAAACTTGAAATAAACACTTAAATGTAAATCCCGTCTGTTAATTTATTTTATTCTTCACAAGAAATTGGTAACAATATTGATCGTAACGTAATATCGAAATTTAAATCATCAAAGTTATATAAATCAATACAAGAAGGATGATGAATCAGTCGCTATATTGCAATATCTAACTACCAACTAAGTGGATTAACATTTTCTGGAATATGTTACATTGTATCTAATTAATAACATAATAATTATGTTGTTTTATATACATATTTGACTTGAACGTTTTCGACTGAATGATGTGTTCATCTTCAGTGGTAAATTAATATTTCTTTCTTTCTTCACAGAGTGCTCGTGAACCACTTCTTTTCGTGTTGGACTGTGTATTCTCCGTGGTGGTGGTCGGCTCCTTGGTTGTCTTCGTATGGAGAGGTGCCTGGGACCTGTTGGATTATTACCTCTATCCTGATGACAAAGTCTGGAGTGCTTGGAGTTCTGCTGTAAGTTATCGTTTGCAAAATTAGTTATTAAACTGCTGTCAAGCAATTAATATTTTTTTGAAAAATCGCGCTTAAAATATTCCTAGAAATAATATTTCTAGGAATATTTTAAGCGTATTTTAATATATTATATTATAACAAAAAAAAAATTTCTTTTATCCTTTGTAATTATTTAGTTTGAAAAATATGTATTTTTTATGATACATATATGTTTTTTCTTCGGAAACGGAATGAAATTGAAAAGAAGTCTTTTTAACACTCTCTCGGAGTGGTTTGTCCTCACCAAAGGAGTGAAGCAAGGTTGTGTCATGTCTCCGTGGCTGTTCAACCTATTCTTCGACTACTGTATGCGACCTGTGAAAGAGATGGATGTTGGTGTCGAGCTGAATGGGTTTCGGGTGAATGCATTGATGTACGCAGATGATTTGGTGTTAATGGCTGAGAGTGAAAGGGACTTACAAGAGATTGTTACGTGTGTGTATGATAGTTGCAATTTGAATGGTTTGAAAATGAACGTTATGAAGACGAAAGTTCTTGTTTTTGAAAGAGAGAATGAAAAAACGATTTGCGAGATTAAAGTTGGTGACGAATGTTTGGAGCAAGTAAGTGAGTATGTATATTTGGGAAGTATGTTTACGAGGGATGGAAGATGCGATAGGGACATTGAAAGAAGGAAAGTGGCCGGTGCTAGAGTAAACGGTGCACTTCGACCCATTGTCAGCAATGACAATGTGTCGAACATGGCTAAAATGCTGGTGCACAATACCATTCTGGTACCGTCACTTACGTATGCAAGCGAGACATGGACGTGGTTGAAGAAGGACGAAAGTGGAATAAATGCAGTAGAGATGCGATCGTTGAGAAGAATGGTTGGTAAAACGCTGCGTGATAGAGTGAAGAATGAGGATATTAGAAGAATGAGCGGATGCAAGAAGACTGTTGTGGACAGAATGCGTGTAAATAAATTGAGATGGTTTGGTCATGTGGAACGAATGAAAGAGGAAAGAATGACAAAGAGGATATACTTATCTGAAAGAAAGGGTGTGAGGAAACGCGGGCGTCCGAGAACCACGTGGCTTGATCACGTGGATCAAATTCTCAAGGACGGCCGCGTGTTGAGTAAGAGGAACCGACGTGCGTGTATGAGGAACTGTATGAATGTGGAGGAAGCGAAGGAAGTGTGTAAAGATAGATCTGTTTGGCGTTCCGTTCTCTCTGCCTACCCCACTTGGGACACGGCGTGAGGGTATAGTATAGTATAGTAAGAAGTCTTTTCATTTATGCTCGGTTAATTTTGAATCGATGAAGGTAAACAAAGTTCATACAATATGTTATCAGTATTATTAATACTTTTAGCATCTTATATTATCTACAATAAGAAATATTAATATACAACTAAATATATAATTATGATATATGTAAACAGCAACCAGATATATTTTAATATAGGTAATATAAATAGTCTCATTAATTGTGTCGGTGCACACGTAGTAGAATTACATAATAAATAGTCTCAATACGCACAAAAACAAGAAACTGAAAAAAAATATTAAAAACATTAGATTTATTTGAATAGAATAATATGATTGAATTATGTGGAGATAAAAAAAACCCCATTAAACAATAAAGCGTCCAGAGATGATACGAGTACTAACATGAAGTTTTCAAAGCTAAGTGATAGCATTTGAGATATTTATATACATATGTAGATGTAGGTAAATATAACTTTCTGAGAACATTTTGATCAAAAGCTGTATAAAAGTATATATTAGAAATTTTGATATCAATAAAAGTTTATACATTTTAGAATAATCTGAATTAAGTTGGATTTTAAAAAGAGCGGCGGAATAAGCTGGTTTGAGCAATTTAAACTCAGGACTCAATAATTAAATTACCGATTGAATAGATAAAACGTCTACTCGTTTATTACAATTTTACATCAAATAGTTACTATCGGCATAATGTATGTACCTACCTATAATCTTGCAATGCTATGGATTATAATATTTTTCATATTCTATATGTAGGGTTTCTGAATTATAATCAGTACACATGCTGTGAGAAATGAGTTTCAGATTTTACATATTTATTAGGTAGCTATTTAAGCGACGTGTTTTTCACAAAGAATTCGATAATTTTAAGCATCATCAAATAAATTTAAATTTTCTGTGAAGGAATTGCCAAATGATTACCCAACTATTTAAATTGGATAAATTTAAGTCAGTTTTATTGATAAATGTATAAGAAATTCTTAGAAGTTTTTATATTTTTAAGGTTATTTTTAATAATTCCGTGAGGTGCCCGGTAAAGAATTGGTATTCCACTCTTTACTGTAAGTTTTTGAGTGTCCTGTAAAAGACAGGTGTTCAGAAAAAATGAAAACATTATGTACATCTTTAATTCAGCTCAGCATTGCCACCCATCCTGAATGTCTTCATTTTTTGTTGGCACGGAGATAACGGCTTGTATGTTTGTTACGTGCGGCTGGTTTGCCAACTTATGGAATATTTCGTGATGGTATAGTAATAGAAGTAGTTTAATAATATTTTATTCATTGTATTAAGTATTATTGTACAATTCTTTTGTCTATTTTATTATTATACCGTATAATGTATGAATAAACAAATAAATAAATATTCAGAAACAATAATTAAAAATGAAGCACATTTGCACATCGTTTGCCTATCTTAAGCTTAAATTAAATACTTGTATGTATACCTATTTGATGAAATGTCATTGACTTATTATAACACATATTCGATATGTCTGCGATATTTTTCACTCGTTACGTGTCGTATCGAATATTACATAGAATGTTTATTTTTATTTAGAAAATACAATAAATTATGTTAAAACACAATACTTGACAAAATAGTCACATATTAAATAAAGTAAATAATATCAGTTGGCTTTGTTCCATTATGTTGTATTAAGTCGGGAGTCCGGAGTCTTCCTGTTGTATCATAACATCATAAGCATAACACAACACAACATCTGTGACTACGAGTAGAATGTTTGCGTGGTGTGCGGATTTAAAATGTCTGAAATCTACAAATTTTAACCGTTTATATAAATAATAGTTTGTTACATAAAAAAATATATTCTTGTAAACCTATATACACAAGCGCTAAGCAATATGCTTGAGTCATGAAGTAGGCCGGTAGAAAGGTCAGAACTAGGGATTTTCAAATTTGAAGTTCAAGACGAATCATTTATTGAAAAAGTAACAAAAAAGGAAAATACTCTCCATATTATCGAAACATTGAATCAATAAAATCAAACAAATTATCAACCTATCTATTATTATCACTATCCCATTTTATAAAAGTAGGACAAAGCCAGTAAATAAAGTGCATATAAAGAACATATTATACGCCTTCTTTGTGTCTCGTAAAAAAATGAGTCATTTAGAACGAATGCCATAATATTGTTGATAAGAATCACTGTATAAATTATAAAAACAAAGAAAATGTAGGTACATCTTTTTCATTACGACCCCTTGAACAAGGGGTCCACGGTTCGATCCCAGGTGCCGGCAAACTCCCCTTTCACGACACAAGCTTTTAGCTTACTGTGAAAGGTGTATAAGGTTGTATTTGGTTTTATAACAAAACCCAGATATATAATTTTTTTTTTAAAAAATAAATTATTTGGGTGAAATTAATTTACGTGTGATTTATTCCCAAGCGACGCGAAGTCGGTTTTAAAAACAAGTTTTGTAAAAATATAATTTAGATTTGATAGGTACGATGTCAATTGAACATGAAGGCTACCTATTATGTTGGTATTCTTTGTAATATTGTCAAGTTGGCTGAAAAGATTCAGACTTGATATAGATAATATTATAATACAATATGGTATTATGAATGAAAGGAAATTACATTAGTTAGTTTGTACCTACCTACCTACCTCTACTTAACAGATTAGCAGGATGGTGCTGAATTACACTATCTTATAAGAATATGATAATACAATAACCCATCAGAAATGTCAATTGGTGAACCTTGCCCACACAGTGCAGCATTGTGCGAAGTTCAATTGTAATAAGAGAGAAAAATTTTAATCGCTCGATAACGGCGATAATATAATTGGATGCACACCTTGCGAAATGAGAAAAGCGTCCTAACGTTCGCGAATTGGCTCTAAGGTGACTTTAGGGAATACTTCTTCCATTTAGGTTATCCAGATTGTTTTTATAATCTGCACGCTGTGCATAAATCCAGTCAAATAAGAAAATGAGAATAAATTTTAGAATGAATATATAAAATATTTAACACAAAATGTATATACTTGTCTAATGTGTATAGTTATAAAGAATGAATTATCAATTTTATCCATCTATTTCCATTCTATTATTAAAGAGCATACGAATACGCGATAGTCTATATTTTTTTTTTTGCGAAGATTGATTGATTTCATAAATTTGATATTGAGTACCTACTTACATTAAGTTTCGATTTCACGCTCATTAACTTATCATTCTATCCAATTATTTTCATTTTTGTCAACACATCGATGTTTATTTTTATCAACTGCCCCTCCCTATATTATAGCAACTTTAACGAAAATGTATTTATAATCACTCTTATACATCAGGCTATTTTTATTTTAATTACAATTTGTTTTCAGGAATTTTGGTGTATACGAACACACATTTCCATGAACTTCAACTATTTGAGTAAAATAATGTCATTGTAACTTCTACGAGTACCTACTTGCCTTGACTTTCCGACGGGAAGAGTGGAAACTCAGCTTATATAACAATATTACATAGTAGTATAGTATATTATAATCATTATGTAATATTGGCTAGTTATATATCTAGACCTGCCTATGGATGGTAGACAATGTTGTGCGCAAAATTATTCTTGTGTGTTTTTACGTTATAAATATTTCATTTCGGGTGACAGTCAACCTAATAATTTTCGTAGTACAGTGTATATTTGGTATAGGTCTATTAATCTTCAAACGAGATCATTTTTTTTTTATTTTTGATTAAATAAATTAACCAATCACAGACATTTAGTATCCTTAAGATATAAATAACGTTTCACAAATTGGAGCACTGGAAATTTGATAAATGTAGGTGATATTAATTTTAATACATTTTGTGTGATTTGTTCAACAGATTATTGGCTACGGTTTAGCTGTTCTGACCTTCCTTCTGCAGCCCCTAGCCAGAAGGGCTTGTTCTAAACTTCAGGCTGCTCGTCGTCTTCTGCTTGCTGATCTCTTCCTTTTTCTCAGTTTCTTAGCTACAATCAATGTCTGGAGGAGTGTCTGGACTCTACTTGATATTTACTTCATACCAGGTAATTATACTTTTATATAAAAAAATATATTAGTGATCTTTATAAGGGAAAAATAAATTTGATGCTATGTTTGAAATTGCTTACAGAAAATCCCCTGCTGAGCAACTGGATAACTCACGCAGGCTGTCTCCTCCTTCTCATGCTTCTAAACTGTGCCAACTCCGTGATGGTGAGAGGAGTATACATCGACGCGGAGGAAGATGGAGGGCAATGTGTGGTGTTCCCTTGCTACTACCTCAGACTGTTTTTCCAGAAGGAGAGAGCGAAAAAGAGACATAAGAGATTGGAGAAAGCAGCTGCGGCTGTCATCAAAGGTGCTGACCAGGATCCTGGAATAGTGCCACTCGTTACAAAATTACATACGGGGAATCACGTGATGGTTCCCATACCAGAAAAAGAAGCATTAACTGACAAAAATAGCGAAAAAGAATCATTATAAAAATGTTACACGAGTAACGTAAATAAATAATTGTAGAGTGATGTCGAAATTGAACAATTAAGTTGTCGCGACCTCAATGAGTGCTAAGTAAATATACAACCCAGTAAGTAACACCTTTCATTGTGTGTAAAATATTTATGTCAAACGTCCTGAAGTGATAGTAAATATTCCGAAGAGGCTTTATATTACAATAATAACCACATTCCCATATGACCATGAATGAAGAAGGTAATATTGAGAATGTGTGTTGTGAGAGAAATTTCTTGCATAATAGGTAGTGTTTCATTAATACGAACTGTGCTGAAATGTGGGTTACATATTCGGCGTGCTATTAACTTAGTGCCTCCATAGTCGTAGTATTTAGTGTTCCAAGTAGGTATGTGTATTATACAATTATTCGTGTTAATATAATTTATTACAATGTAAAACTTGTGTACATAATTTATGATTTTAGCGTCAGTGTTTCACGTGTATTAACAATGTAAGTCGCAACAAAATTAAATATCATATTCAGTCACAATTAATTATAAATTATATTTATGTCTACATCTTTATAATTACTCATATCTAATAACAACACATATTAAGAATTCCTACGAGGTACACTGCAAGTGCAAGCATAGCAAACCTCATATTTGATTTTCAATGTGCACTTAAAAATGCATACATAGATACTAGAATCCTTATAATTTTGTCAATAAATTAAATATACCTATGTTCAAAAAACAAATGTTATAATTATTCAACATCTCGACTGATTTTTGATTTTTTCTCAATAAGACGTTTTATTTTGACAATTAATTTAACGTACACGTATCTCTAGAAATAAGAATTCCCACAATTCACATTTCATTTCTTTTTCTGTTTCATCTATTAAACAATATCTCTCAAGTACTTTGAGAGAGATATTTTTACATTCCAATTGTTGAGTAGGTATACTGTACATATTTATCTGCTAATACGTAAAGCATTCCTAATTTTCATATTCTTAAGTTCTCTTATTTGTATCTCCTAGATATTTTTGTATCTTATAAATACCTAATCGTTCACAGTTAACTGAAGTGATTAGGTAGTAAACTGTGAAAAGTAATAATACTAATAATATACTTTATTGCACAATACATATTTACAAACTTTTTTTATATTTTCGGCATTAACTATATAATAATTTCTAGACATATTGATATTATTTTAGATTACTATGTATATAAATATATAATGAGTTACAATTCATTGGATTGATCTGCAACGAGTTTGGACTTTCTTCTCCACTCCTCCCTATTCTCAGCCAGTCTCTTCAGTTCCATGTATGAGCCACAGCTCATGTCCCTCTTCAGTTGGTCCATATAGGCGTCTCTCGGTCGGCCTCTGCCATTTGTGCCTTCGATCCTACCCTCTGCGATTGCGATGAGCAGTCCTGGGTGCCTGATGTTGTGGCCAATCCTTTTCATTTCTATGTATTAATTATTATATCTTGAGCTTTTTTGCTGCCGCGGTTTCGATGGAGCGTCCACCATTTACGAGAGATTATCTAAAACGTAAAAGTATAAAAGTTTTAGATAATCGCTCGTAAATAGTGGACGCTCCATCGAAATCGCGGTAGCGAAAAGCTCATAAAAATATAATAATTGATACATAGTTAATCTAAAATAATATCAACATTTTAACAAAGCTATAAAATAATGTGATACAAATAAATAATATTGTGCAATGGGCGAGTTTATCGCAGAAGCGATATCTTCCAATTAATAATCTTCAGTTATAGTAAAAGTACATTTGGTTATAGCAAATATGGCAATTGGTTATGGCAAAAAATAATCATTATCAAATTGGCGTACGTAATTCATTACTATTTATTTTTGTACATTCATATTCATACTTGTAGCAATTATTTCAGTTGGAAGCTTAATCATTATAATCACTTTGATTATAATTTGAAGCTCCCGTAAGTACCTACTCATTCAGCTATAATCCATTCAATTGTGATTATAACAACTTGAAATAAATCTTTTTGCTTCCATTGCTCATCTTATCAGCAATCAGTATTTGAAGTGCTTTGGAAAGTGGTCATACGATTATATAAGCAATCAAATGTTAGGTATGTAAAATACATTTTATGTTGACGTTATCACAAATCAATACAAGCAAATGCACATCTACAATGTGATAAAAAAAGACAATTACTTATTGACATCTCATTAGTTTAACGTCATGAACTAGTCTTGTGCGTGTGTTTTTAAAAATAAAAATGATAACATTTTTGATTATATCATCATGAAAAGATCAATCAAAATATTTGGATTGTAATATATTATAATTAATCAATTTTGCTTACCTTGAATTGGGTATAATAATCGACATTGTAAAAAGATTCTGCGACTTGATTTCCTTATTATTTTAAAGTATTTTTTTATTTTATTTACACTCGTTACGCTATGTACTTCGAGGAGTAGGAAGATAAAGTTAAATTCCTTATAAATCTATCACATCATCAGGTTTTTCTTTTTTCTGTCATATTTATAAGATTAAATTATAGTGACTTTATTCAATCACAAGCAAACAGTAAACTTATGCCAATCAGACATCTCAATTGCAGAATCATGTTCACACAATGAAACATTGTGAAAAATCTACTCAGAAGAAGAGAGAATTGGTTCTCCAATCAAGTTCTCCAATGATTAGTTTTGTCATCTGCGCGATGTGGCCAAATCCGTTTTAACAATAAAGTAATAGGGGGCCGAGAACTCCAGGATGACGAAAGTGGTAAAAAAAATTATAAAATCAATATCGAAAATTGGCATCGAAGTAGGATGTTGCACCCCCCCCCCACCCCCTAGAAGCCACAATAAATATAAAACAAAACGAGGAGATCGTTAAAAATTTCAAATTAATAGTAAGGTAATAGTAGACCCAATTGAAATTTTAATAAGTGAGACTAAGAAAACGGTCCACATATTAATCGATACTTTTTTTTATATATAACATAACATTTTACTAATTGTAATAATAAAAATTTGCTAATTAGCTGCCAATCCCTCCTATAGACGCATAGTAAATATAAGATTTAATGTCACAATAGATCTACTATGGTCGCAGTGACACAAGGGATACAAGGTCCCTTAACCTTCAAAAAGAAAAAAAAAATATAAGATCTACACCCATAGTAGATATATCCCAAAATTCATTTCAAGTGTTTTAATTGTCTCGAAATTTTAGTCCGAAATCAATAATACCTAATGAAATAGGAAGATATTTTATACGTCAGATTATGGTGTGATTAAATTTACATAAACGAGATCTCATTTTTTTCCATGCCAAGTTACTATTTTATTTCATATGAAATTTGTGTAAGTATAGGAGAGAGTGACAATAATATCCTTTGATTTTATATTCTCTATCTACTTATAAATATAATCAAATTGAAAGACATAAATAAGTAGGTATATATAGTGTTTATTATGATGAGAATGATTTGAACAAGATTGTCATTGAATAATTTCCATGTAAAATGTCATAGAGTGAGTGTCATTTCCAATGATCTTACGATAACAATAATTTCATGGACGATGTCATTGTGATATGAATATCATGGACATTTCCTCAGGTGTTTGTTATCATTAGAATCCAGAGATTAAATCATTGAATTATTTACACGTGATTAAAAATAATAATTGTATTTTTACGTCACTAGCATTTTCTTCAATCACAGTTACAAGCAAACATTACAAATAAAATATAGATCGGTTATTTAATAAGTTATTTATTGTGATTACTAAAAATCATATAAGTGTGAAGTTATATAAAATAATACTAATATAAGATACCTATCAGAAGTGCCACCGACACAAACATTTTGTCGCAGGTGTAATTAGAGATAGGATTTTCAACTAATTCCTCGTAAAATATTCGTACGTATCAAAGTGTTGGCAATTGTATAATTAACAATACAAAAATAGGTTTGGAACAATTTGCCGAATCGTTTTTTACTTTTATCAAATACTTCCTCCAACTACAAGGTTCATTAATAATCAGTAATTACATATTTTACTTCATCATCGTAGTTCTTACGAATGTAAAGCATATGTATGTGCCAGAGTTGATTATATTTATAGGACAATAGTGTAGAGTTTGAGTTGAAAAAAGTTTCACCATTGAGATGTAGGTACATGTTTCTTTATATTTCAGAGAAACTCAAAGTTGCCACGGAAGTATTGATGTCATACGATTAACTTTTTATTTTTATTAAAAGCTTTCAGGCGCTGATGAAATCATACAAAAAATTTGTCACTGAAATAAAATGGTATATTTATCTTTCATGTGAACCGTTTCGCAACATCTGATAAAATAACATGATGTTACAAAATCAATAATATTGTGTATAGTTTTTGGTTGACTAGTTGAATATCGCGTTATCAATAACATCATACAATATAATTTTTCAAGTGTTGTGTTTTTCAAATTTCAGCGATCAATCGTGACAAGTAATAAATATTTCAAAACAACTATAACGAAATTGTGATGTCGTCAAAAGACTTAAGAAATGCAATATCTAATAACAGTATTTCAACTAAACAATTATGTAAAGGAGAACTATTCAGGTAGAATTACGCGGCTAGAAAATAAATAGTGATTTGAATGCTTCCCGTGACTAAACATAAAATAAATAGTGATTTGAATGCTTCCCGTGACTAAACATAAATTAAAAAGCGACCTCTTTTCCCACCTAAGAGTGCTATTGAATTTTTAATTATTCTTTTTTGAAATGTTTACTTTGTGATGCGAATGTGACAGAATCATTCATAAATGGATATCCTATACAATTAAATACCTACATAAAAAATCCATTTCCGTAAATGGCTGTGAAAAGATATTACACAGTTTACTAAATTATTTGACATCTCCTCAATATTTGCTGTCGATGTGGAATGTGAACCTTAATTAAATAGAGTTATGTTAATATCTGTGTTAAGAATTGATGAATGTTTTGTTTGTAATTTATTAATATTTAACTACTCGTATTATATCTACCTAAAACTACATTAAAATAAAGGCTGAGGTTATTTCTACCCATTTTTTTTTTTTTCTTTTTTACCATAAACAACCCGAGGTAAATAAATATATTTCTATATTTCTGTCCTTTTCCTAAATGAAACAAAAACTGTGAAAGCACTATTCTATGGTTAATCTATGGCATAAAACACTTCTTTCCGGCTTTTGTCAGGTTTTCTTTTTGCCGCCCATGTTGATATAATTCATTTTATAATCCAGAAATTTAACCCATAAACGACTTAAAAACACTCAATTTGTAGAAAATATTTAAGAGAAAATTAAATGCAATAAAAATATCCATTAATATAAACAAAATAAAATTAAAACACGAATTAGAAATTACTAACAAAACGTCACACAAGTCTAATGACAGTATAAACGTCAAACAAATAGTTGGTATCTGTTATCTGTGGTTGGTATGTACTTTGGGTAGAAATAACCACTTTTTCGCGGAATATTTTTGTTTGTATACAAAAAAAAAAAAAAAAATGGGTGAAAATAGCGCCTCCGTAAAATAAATCTACTTTTACATTTCACATGCGTCGATGTATTTTGTGATAAAAAAATATGTATTCAAAATGCTTTTTTAAGGCTTTACAATATTTGAGTTATTTATTATATTTTAAGAGCTTAGAAATAAGTGTGTGTATAGGTAATAATATATTATGTAAAATTTTGATTTGGAGCGAGGTAGGATTGAGCGCAGTTTTGCATAAAGATCCCGCCCACTTAATTACTTACATTAGTTTGGAAAAATTAGTCTCTTATATTGTGTACCTATCTTAGTGAATAAATGCTTCCATATTATAAATATGTAGTTTTTTTCTGGGATGATTGCTTTGTGCATAATGTTATCTAAATTTGTAACAAAATCTAACCTCAGTATCGAATCATCCAGTTTGTCAACTAAGGTAACAAAACTATAATTAATTTCATTACATTCGATAAAGAACTTCCAAATATTCCTAAGTGAAATACTAGAAGTGTGAGATATATATATTATTTATGTATTATGTATAGGTATTATATTTACCATATGAAATATGGATTTACGTTTTCTTTACTTATTTAATACGTAATTCTTATGTATATACACATATGTCACTAAACTAATTATGATTTATTGTTAAATGTAAGTTATTTCAAGAAAATGATAATATATACATAGGTTATAAAGTTCTAAGTATTTACGAAACAACGAAGAAATATATATTTTTTTGAATTTACAATTAATAGTTGAGAATATTTATATACTTATAGGTACATATTATTTATAACAGTTTTTCGATTTTAAAAATAAAAGCTATTTAAAATTTAAAGATGTGTTTTTATTTGACTTCTGTCTCTATGTATATAAACCTATAGATAGCTAAACCATCACAACTGAAACCTCATCTGCACAACCAAACTTTGTGCAACGATATGCAAACTCCTTTTACGTACCATACGTAAAGTGCACTTAAACTAGCCTAAGCCGATTCGTAAGCATCGGAAAACGTTTCCTACTAAAAAGAGTTTGCACGATTTGTTTGATTTGCAGACGAGGTGTCATTTAACATCTTAAAATTGAGAGATTATTATCAAATAAAATAAATATTTATTATTATTTTGTTTTGTGTTACTTTTGAGTAAGACTAACGCACGACCGGTTTCGCGGACTCCGAGTTCGCATCATCAGGTGCTGATTTATAGTATAGATCAGCACCTAATGATGCTGATCTATACTATAGATCACCGGTTTCGCGGACTCGGAGTCCGCGAAACCGGTCGTGCGTTAGTCTTACTCAACAGTAACACAAAACAAAATAATAATAAATATTTATTTTATTTTATTTGATAATTTATGATATTATTTGATATAATTTGATAATATTTGATATTTAACAAAGTAAATGCCGATACAATTAATGAAATTGAGAGATTATGTATTCTACTAAATTTTATGGCATGAAGAGCTCCTTTATATTAATTATGTGCAATAAGTCCGCTCGTGATGTAATTATGTATAGAAATATTCCACTAATTCAGAAATTGTTGATTAAATCTAATCAGATAAAATATGTATGAGTACAATATTACATAATTGCTTATATTATAACGTGTTTTAGTCCTGTAGATTGACACTTGATAAGTGTTGTGATATTTTATGCAGAAACGATTTGTTTTGATTAATCTTTGTAGTATCATATTACTATCATTTATTTATCATTTCACGTCTAATCAATTGTAATCTGAATCTATTTGCATTTACGAAAAATACAAGGTCATTATCGATAGAGATCACGGGAGTTACGTATGTGTATACAAGTAAGTGTACATATGGTTCAAAAAAGCTTGTATTATTATTGTTGAGAAAAATATGTGGGAAAAGCCTGAAAAGTAAAGTAAGTAATAATGTCGTAAGGAATGAAAGATTACGTGAATAAATTATGGTAGTTTGGGCAGGTGGAAAAAAACAACGCGAACAGGATGATAAAGAAAATATTGTCTGAGAGGAATGGTGCTTGGAGACCGTCCGAAAATCAAATGGTAAGATTGTATAAACCAGATCCTAGGATGGACAAGTGTTGAGTACATTGAATAGGAGAACATCTATGAGGAATTGTATGACAGTGATGGAAGCGAAAAGAGTATGCAAGGATTGGAGCAAGTGGCGCTCTGTCATTTCAGCTTATCTTGCAAGAGAAGCGGCGTGATGGTGATAATAATTCTGTATCATATAAAATAATATTAAATTGATGTTTCTTAGACAAGATTCTAATTTAAGGCTGCGTTTGGGAAAACCTTCCTGATTTATTAAAAAAAAATTAAATCCGGTCCTCGTTTCAAACTTCTATTGTATGACTAAACTGGTAGTGCTTTATATAAAAAGATAAATTTATTATCTTATATAATATATAAGCATAGTGGGTTAGGTTAAGATGACGACATAATGTGGAGATTATTTCCTTGCCTCTAATCAGCCCATAAGTTGTATAATTTATTAGATTACATAATCATTATTCTTTGAATCTGATTCACATATTCTAGTCTCCACTAATCACAAATATCGTACCATACTCATTCATAATAATACAAAAAAGTTCTTCAAAATTGTTCGATGAGTTTACGTAACGATCAAAATTATGTACCTACGTTTGAAGAATGTACAATGCTATGGATGTTATGTTGTATCCAATCATAGATATATTATATTCTATTATCATTTTTAGAAGATTTTTGAAAATATCGCCAGGTATTTATTTACTTTAAGGTGCTGAAAGAATTTATAATAAATCCTTCGTTGTACAATATTGATACAGACTATGAATGTATAAATGGTATTCAAATTCAGTGAAAATTTTGCTTTATGTGAACAAAAATATTAATCACCAATATTAATTGGGCGCTATTCCTTAAAGATATGTAAAAAGACAAATATTCTCAAATAGACTGCAAAAATGTATTAAACAATGTTTATGAAAGGCGATTATGTTATTCTTTTTATCATTTGGGGGACGCGCACATTCTTTATTGAAATTCTGGGACGTTACTGGAATAATTTTAGAAAGCCCATTCGGTCTGTCGCCATTCACAAGAGTTATAGGTGTTGAATGTTATTTGGAAATATTTTTACGTTTCCCACTAAACGTATGTAAAATAATGGTCTCAACCATATAAGAAATTTCTATATTTCCATAACGTTATTAACGCTGAAATATTTGAACCGATCTGTGTTGTAATAAAATGTTGTGTACTTTAACTATTGGTACAGCATACTCGATATGTTTTCATATCCAGTAATTTACCTATTGTGAAAATATAGTGCTCTGTGAAAAGTGCCTTCTCGGGATTATGTTCAGCATTTTACCTAGACATATAACATAAAAAATAGTCTAGTTTTTAAAAGAGAGATAATGAAAATCCTACCTACAGGGAGATAAAATATCTAACTAAAAAGTGAATGGTGACTTTAAGCTTAGATATACCTGACCAAAATTTTAGTGAATTAAGGAGTACGCATATAATTATCAAGGAATAATTAAATGAGCCAATGATTCGATTGATATGTCATGTGAAAGATGATATAAAAATCTAGATTTAAAATCAATGTCTCGGGTGTCAAAAAATATGAATCATTGTAAACAAAGTTGACGTCATGAATGGTGCAAGGTATCACGTTCTCAGAAAATGTTTATGTAATTTTCAGCCATTGTGTGATTACTATATCATTTTCGTGCTTTCTACAATATCAATCTAGCTTGATATGGAAAATTCTACTATACTTTACCATCTCAACATAGTACAGTAAAGAAAATCCAAATTAAATAAATCAAATATATTCAGTGTAAATTCTATGAGCCATTGATCTTCCACAAGTGGCATAGCAAGAGGAACAACAGCTGCTTGTAAGAGTGGCATAGCAAGAGGAACAACAGCTGGTTGTAAGAGTGGCATAGCAAGAGGAACAACAGCTGGTTGTAAGAGTGGCATAGCAAGAGGAACAACAGCTGGTTGTAAGAGTGGCATAGCAAGAGGAACAACAGCTGGTTGTAAGAGTGGCATAGCAAGAGGAACAACAGCTGGTTGTAAGAGTGGCATAGCAAGAGGAACAACAGCTGGTTGTAAGAGTGGCATAGCAAGAGGAACAACAGCTGGTGTAAGAGTGGCATAGCAAGAGGAACAACAGCTGGTTGTAAGAGTGGCATAGCAAGAGGAACAACAGCTGGTTGTAAGAGTGGCATAGCAAGAGGAACAACAGCTGCTTGTAAGAGACGTGTACATAAGTTGTCCTCTTCATCACAATAAAAGTTAAGATATTCAGGATAGGTGACTTACCTAACTGCAGACCTGTGGGCCTAGTCAAAAAACATTTTAGCCTAACTAACATTTTCGTTCAAACGTGGACGACGTTGCAAGAACGCGTCAATTTTCGTAGCTACTTGTGTATTTTAGCTACGAAAATTGACGCGTTCTCGCAACGTCGTCCGCGTTTGAACGAAAACGTAACGCTAAAATGTGTTTTGACTAGGCCCACTGATTGTGTTAAATGTCTTATAATTATCTTCACACTAATGTACACGATTCCTTGAAGCGATTGCCTCCAGGCAAATCTACATAATGCACTTTCAGTAAGACTTATCCAAATGAGTTCCTCCATTAATCTAAATGTTCTTACTGTACAATATACCTCAAAATTTTCAATCACTTAAGTATACATCAGAAAATCGTTTTATAAAAAGGCATGGGGAGGTTACTCAAACTTAAAATAATTGTGGTATGCAACATTCGTTGAATTGATACTAACTATTAAAGCCCTTGTTTGTGATGCTGAGGCAGTCGATTGAAGTGATATTGTATATCATAATACCTACTACTGAAAAGAAAGTTAAAATTCTTATTTCAAACATTCTGAAATTGTTGTAAAAACATGCTCCATGTCGTAAAATGAAAGTAAAGAATCCTGGCTGGTATGTGGTGAACGACAGATGGAATCCGTGTGCTGATGTAGCGCACGATCAGGGCTCTTATCAAACACAATCATTGTCCAACAGCCGAGGTTGGTAGAGATACAAGAGTCTTCGTAACATTTGTAACCAAGAAATGCAGAAACCCCAAAATTACACATATTCGTGATCTTTTTAGTAAATGTTCTCAGATCCAAGCGAAAAACGTCTTGACTCATTGGTTCTTCTCAATGGGGGATTGCCGCATGGTCTTTGGCATCTTTAGAATTCAACCTTCTGAATTCACATTTTGGATCTCCTCCCACTACGTCATACTACGCAAGGGATACCTACATGTCATGCGATTGAACTATACCTATCGGAATAGAATGAGAGGTGCATTCTTTTCTGAGGGCTCCACGGAATGACTCGTAGTGATAGTAAGTTAATAATTTAGTGCGTTGATATTACATATATGTACGAGTACATAGGTATGTTATCATCATATGATTTTATTACGCACCTCCTACGGTGTAGGTATAGGTAGGTACTGTACTCGTACTACGTAGGTACATCTACACTCTACAGTCTACAGATTACGATACACGCACTCGTAATATAAATAGCCGGATATTTAACTACTGAAGGCGCCCAACTAAACATTAACTTGTTCAAAATTAGAATATATCGTCATAAGGAAAACAATGAATTTTAGATTAGGTATAATATCTAGCGTAAATATGATTGTGAAAATACACTCTCTTGTAACAAACTATGGAGGCATAATCTAATATTAAGCTCTATATCTGTACATAATTATTTGCACTATAGGTATACACAACCGTGGATTACCCAGCATAGAATAACTCTCTCACTCTTTTCCGTTCGAGTGTCCTGTAAAAGGCAAGTATTCTTAAAACATCACGTTTAAGACATATATGTAACATCTTCAGTTCAGTGATGAGGTATGCTATCCATCCTGAACGTCTTATTTTTTATTAGCACGGAGAGGAAAACTTTTTTAACAGATGCAGTTAGACTGCTATGGGAGATGCCTTAATGGTGTAGTAGTTAAACACCACAGTATTTTAAGGCTAAACACAGATATGTATAATTTATCCCTTTCAGAACTGAAAAATAAAAAGTATTTTTTTTCTCTATTTTTCTTGATAATACACATCTTATAGACTATAGGATAGTGAAAAAAATATTAAAAAAAAAAAATTAACATTGGGTTTTTTGGAAAAGGCTCCTACACAATTGTGTGGGTCAGGATTGTAATACTACCATAGTAAAATATTGGATGTTTTCCTTAAAATTTAATATTTATTGGAATAACACAATCTTTCATTAATATCTTAAATGAAATCAATAATTATGAATTATGAACTACTATTTACGTGTGAAATAATTTAAAACAATTATTTGATTTGCTCAAACATAAATAAACGTTGCACTTTTCGCACCGAGTGCGACTTTTGCAAGTCGTCAGCCTGCACATTCTGGCTGTGGTAAGATCGTCAATTATTGGCCAGTGTTCATAGCCATCGGTCCTTTTATCTACTGGTGGGAGATTGTGTCGAAAGTTTTGTGGCTTTGAATGTTTACCATCTGGTTCGTAGTTTTCAGTATCTTCGTCATCTTCTGCATAAGCCCTTTTATTTGGGACGTTCAACAACGCCTCGCCAATTTGCAACCTAAAAAAGAAATATCTTCATTTATCGAAATTTTATACAAAATAATATAACAGACATTAAAAAAAACAATAATTAACAAAGAAAATAAAATAATTAAAGCTAAAAACCACAGCTTATTTTCAGAGCTAGGACCTGATTGATTAACGTCAACAAAATGCACAAAAGTCCTGAGTAAAAAAAACCTGTCTCTCGACATGGCTGATGAAACCATGTCAAGTTGGATGCCACGTCTCCAATACATCTGTATTTTGGGGTAACGGATACAGCCCATTATAAGGTGCATCCCATAAAAGCGCTTCATTTCTATGCTATTTGTTTTTAATTCAATATGCTTCTGGGATAGAGCATACATATTGGTAAAAGATGACATGTTATTGAAGAATTCATCGTTATAATAGTTCTGAAAATATTTTAGAGGTGTTTTTATTATGGGTCTCTCTTCCAAGTTTGAGTAATCAGAATCATTTGGAAGAGAAACACCTTCAAAATCCTTTTTTTCCATATCATGTCTCTTACTTTTGGTATTAGATGGTCTGAGACTTTTTCATCTGTTACAACTTCGATTGATTGAAGGTCTGGGACTTTTTCATCCGTCATAACCTCGATTGGTTCATCAATTCTCACCTCCTCTTCAAATATCTGAGGTACATTAGTTTTCTCATTATCATCGTCGTCTGAATCTTTCACATCAGAATTTTCTAGTAACAGCACAATTTCTTCAATGTCCTTAATCGGATCCAAGTAACGAGCTATAGTACATGAAAAACAAAAATATTACAGAAAATCAGTTTATAATATATTTTATAATCATTATTAACTTTGAAATCTAAAATAACATGTTTTTTAAATAACAAATACAGTAACATTTTGAACAATTGATACACATGAATGTACTGATTAAACCGCAATTAAATCCTAGCCTACACATTTGTGTAGGTACACTTTTTTTGACAAATTACGAAAAAAATACAACAGTCACAGATATACTTATTTTATTAAACAAATGTTAAGTTATTTAACATTTAATATTTAAACATTGAACATTATAAAAGTATATTTTTAAAAGAAGTATTCACTTACCCGTTTTATAAATCGAGGAGCACAACAATCACAAACTTTGACATTAGTGAACATAAAATGATGGCTGAGGTTATTTCTACCCATTTTTTTTTTTTTTCTTTTTTACCATAAACAACCCGAGGTAAATAAATATATTTCTATATTTCTGTCCTTTTCCTAAATGAAACAAAAACTGTGAAAGCACTATTCTATGGTTAATCTATGGCATAAAACACTTCTTTCCGGCTTTTGTCAGGTTTTCTTTTTGCCGCCCATGTTGATATAATTCATTTTATAATCCAGAAATTTAACCCATAAACGACTTAAAAACACTCAATTTGTAGAAAATATTTAAGAGAAAATTAAATGCAATAAAAATATCCATTAATATAAACAAAATAAAATTAAAACACGAATTAGAAATTACTAACAAAACGTCACACAAGTCTAATGACAGTATAAACGTCAAACAAATAGTTGGTATCTGTTATCTGTGGTTGGTATGTACTTTGGGTAGAAATAACCACTTTTTCGCGGAATATTTTTGTTTGTATACAAAAAAAAAAAAAAAATGGGTGAAAATAGCGCCTCCGTAAAATGATTGGAATGAAATTAGCCGCAAAACGTTTTCTATGCACAGTAAGTAACCTACACAAACGTTGCGTGCAGTTCTCTACAGAGTCTAAAGTTATTTTACGCAAAATATTCGACAAAATATAACCACATGTTTTACCCACACAATCTTGTTGGCCAGTTCTGAAAGGGTTATGATATATGCAGGGTTTTCACTAAATGCAGGTATGAACTATCTATATATACTGCACATAATTATGTAGTAAGTAGAGTAGTCTACTAGCTGGCTACCTCTATAACGTATACCGTGCCGTGCCGTAATGGTACCTATATACACGTAGGTATAGTAGAAGTATTCCATACCATTAAAAGATTTTAAATTATGTATATTATATTTCTGATTATTGGTTTTGGGCACGGCGAACTTTTATTGAAATTTTATAACATATGCACGCAGCACAGGTACATATTTGTTGATAAATAAGATAATATACAATTACCCAGCATCAAGTGTGTGTCTACACACCTATTATTCTATACACAGCATTAATTTTCTTTTTTCTTATCTGATAAATGCAGAAATGGTAGAGGCCGACCAAGGGACACCTATATGGATCAACTGAAGAAGGACATGAATAGCGGCTCATTTCATTTTTTTCATTCATTGCCCTCAACGCTCCTCTCGGGAGCACAGGGCAGAAACCAAACATAGTGGCACATGTGTAGAATAAAAGAGACTAGCAGAAAATAAAGATGAATGGAGAAGCAAATACAAAGTTGTTGCAGATCGATCCAATGGATTGTAACTTACCTACTATGTATAAAATATTTTTTTACGTGTAGCGTAATTTCACTCGTAATATATTTACAGCATTATAACGACAGAGTAGGTCAGCGTCAGAAGTATTTAGTAGCCCTTTAAGCGTTTGTATTATATGAGTCATAAACTATTCTATACACGAGGTAGATACCTTAAAAATTAGCGCTACAAATGAGAGGTCAAATTTTAAGAAATATTTCCTAAAACTATTATATAAGAGGTATTTCCTAAAACTATTATTTACATTTCATTTTATTATATATTATAAGATCTATATAGATAAATGATAATAATTATATTCTATATAGGTATGTAAGTAGCTACTATCATTGTAATATCAAAATATGATGTTTGTTTATCATAATAATGTGATTGCCCACCACTAGCGTCGAAGAAATTAAACTATATTATACAAATAGGCAATACATTATTATATTAACCTATTATTTATGTATAATAATTTACATTCTAAGTATATGTTGAAATAAGATCTTTTCACGGATATTTCAGGAGTTGAAGGACTCCTATTTATCCGTTTGAGCTAATGCGACAGTTGACAAATTTATTACTCTCTCTCTAGTCCATCAGTACCACGAAGCTATGTAGTATTAATATCTCCAACCCTATCCTAAATTTTATTTATTTATTTATTTATTTATTTATTTATTTTATTTACAAAAACAGATTTTACAAGATAAGTCACTAATGTCTACCTAAATTCAAAGAAAGTTGTAGATACCTATCTACTATGTATGAAAATTTATTCAAATTCACTAATTATTGGGTGGATCTGAGGTGCTACTCCCGACGCCAAGCCGTCTTTGTCTAGAATATTATCTAGTAGTAAAATGACAAATATTTGCTCTTAAAATATTATAATAGGCTGTCTAACTTAAGATCACAAAATGTCATATAAAAGTAGAAAAACTAACGATTTTGAAGACTCGGTAAGACAATCGCCGCAATTTGACGATACTTCATTAAGACTAGATTAAAATTTTGTTGCGTCGAAAATAATTCATAGTTGTTTAATTGAAGTAAAGATCAAATGCAATTTTCTTGAATGAAGAATTTTCTGCTACATGTAATTAGATTTTTTTACGTGGATGTATTATTTTAGAATCGATAAATTGTGCAGAATCCATGATGTGCTTATTGGCACATAAACGACACTTTATTATTGTCCAGAAAATAAATAAATAATTTGAAGGTGATAGATGATTTTAGGAAATATTGTGAAACAAGAAATACACAATGTGAAACCTTAATGAAACTTTTGATTAAGTAGAACGTTAACCTATATTAATTTCCTCTCGGCCTATTTACTATTGATACAGTCATCCTAGGCTGAATTGAATTCAATTAAAAAATTAAAATAATAGCAATAAGAAAATGTGGATAGATTTAAAATTAAATTATCATGGTAATTTAAGATTGAAGCTGTTTTGACAAGATATATAATTAAACAACAAAAAATGGTTCTGTCTTTCTATTCCTCTATTTGTCTGCTCAAGTAAGAAATGGGAAAGAAAAAAAATATTTTGAGTAAATAGTTAAAATCAGCAAAGGAATTCAAGTTTTGTCTACATATATTACACAATGTTCAAAATTGTCTCAACTCGACTTTTCAAGTATTCAAGCAATACCTATAATAATTTATCATGTCTGAATATAATATTATATCAGTATTACATTGCTTTTAAAATTTCAGGCGCTGTATATGATAATGAAATGTAAGAATTTAAAGGCTTGAATTGAACTGAAACAATAATACCTATATATTACGTACCTAATGATTAATATTCACTTAATCGTGAATGAATAATGGTTGGTATTTATGTATAGGTATATGTATGTAGGGGTGGAGAGTAGATTTACACAAGTCAATAATGATGTTAGAAGCGGAGCATTGATTTTGAACAAAATTAATTTGAGGTCATCCCATAATATGGTAATGGGTTCTGGCTTAACAAATGGATCAATGTTAATATGTCCAGATCCGGCACCAGGTCAGGATTGAGGAAGTGATCAGCGGTGGGTCGTAATTATTTCATTCTACATCGTTTCTCTGATTGTATAATTGCGTGCCTTCCTAATAACATTCCATATTACATTATTGTACATACCTATGCACTACATATTATAATGCTTTATATATATACTATTTAAATACACACTTATATAGGTAGAATTCTTAACTAAATTGCAGATGTTTGGAACTATCAATGAAAAATCATAAAAAAAATCATTTGTTAGTACAAATTAAAATCTATGCGCTTGCACGAATTATAAAATTTATTATCTTTTTACTCTTATCACGTTTACACTATTCTTTTCTTGATGACACTTGATATATTGAGAATATAGAAATTGTTCTTTATATTCATGTTCATTTTTACTAACTAGGATTATTCTTCGAAAGGCTAATTGACGAAGAAAGTTTAAAATATTGAAGCTTATCTGTATAAATTGTCTCTTTCTTTCTATATATCTCTCTATACCATCACGGCATATCCCACAAGTGGGATAGCCTAATTGCATACAATAAACTTGAAAGATGTCTTTTTTTGGTAAAAATATTTCTTAATACCTAATTGAGAAAAACACCGAATTTCATAACTCACGTTTGGTAAACATGCACCTGTTGAAAGCATGTATACGTACAATGAAAAGTAAATATGTACATACGAGTATTATTATATGTTGTGAGGGGTAATGGAAAATGCATAGTAGCATTATTATTAATATAGTAATGGTGTTATTGTTTTATTGTTTTCTTTTCACATTTATTTAGTAAGTGTTGTCTATTCCTATTCTATATCTACAATATTAGACATACCGACAATACACAACAATCATATAAATATTTTAGCCCGTTCGTATACGAGTATTTAATGATTGTATGTATTTTATAGACACTGTAATCATGTAGACTAGCCTAGGGTGTCGAACTAGCGGCCCGAACATTTTTGTGGCCCGGCCAATATAACGACACACAATACTATAAATTTACCCATTTCCAAAAAGGACATTGAAGAGAGAAGTAATATAAAAGCGACGGCGGTGTTTGCTTGCTGGCCCTTCAGGCCTGCACAATGGGCCGTCCGTAAAGATAATTTTAGTTTGAATGTGCGGATAAGTAGGAGCTAACGACTCCTGAGATATCTGGGTGTGGGGTGGGTCTCTCTTCAATGTTTTTTTATATATGTTTATTATAATGAAATAAACCTACGTTTCTGTAAAAATTGATTTTTGCAGCCCACCTGCCGTTAAACTTCGTTTGTTTGGCTCAAGTTAACCTTTGAGTTTGATATCCTTGATGTAAACATAAACAATACAGAGGAAACTAATACTTCTCTTCGAGGTCTCATTCTTTGGGCAGGTTGTAGTAAAAAATCGTTATTTAATTTTATTTATTTTGCATGGATCAAACAGTCAAAACAATATGTACAAACATTAAAAAACAAAAATGAGCAAACCAATTAAGATCCCTTTCTTACCAATCTAATTAACATAAATTTGAGGTATAATTAATATCTTATTGACAGAGATATTACAATTATGTATTCCCGTGTCATCATAATGGGAATGGGAATTGATTACTATATTATTTTCCATGAATTGTCAAAGCGTAACGTTTTCTATTCAATTTAATGAATTGTTGGAGAAATGAAAAAACAATCAAGTTGGAGATAAAATTGTATAATTATCTTGATGTATATTGTCCATAATTTGTATTAGCATTAAAACATTACAATTGCTTTCTGATCTGTCTAAAATTATTGCATCGTGGTATTGTCAGTTTTTAATCAATTTCCCATTTTTGCCCATTTATCAGTGAAGAAGTTTGGCCATTTTTGCTATGTGCAAGTGTTATTTTGTAAATTTGTTGTTTATTTTCTGAGCTAAGCCGTGTAAAACTGCGCTAGTTATCATAATAAATGTTCTAATACAATAATCATATTAGAGAACAAATCACCGGTGAGTACATAATATACATATAATACGTGCATACTATACAAACATGCAAACAATATTATACCTACATAATATACACATGTAGAAACTTCAACTAACATAATAATAATATCTACGCATAATGACAATAATCATGTATTGTATCCATTTGACAAGACAGTATAATATATTATGTATTGGATTGGATATGTCTGTAAGTATATATATATATATATTTGCTATATAATATTATGTACATAATATAATTGAGTAACAATACTGTGACGTCACTTCTAAGGACACGGCTTGTTACGAATACTTTTTTTTTTTTTTTATTTATTTATTTCAAACTTAAAGTTACAGCTTATATAACATAATAAACGAAACAATAATAGTGCAAAATTAAAGCCAATTACAACTTAAGTTATATAATACAAAATGTTAGTTAAAAAACAAATTATATAAAACAGTTATTAAAATTATTATGATGAAAGATTATAAGATAAATGTATATTTAAAAAAGTATATGTATAAGAATATGAAAATAAAGAAGAAAAGCTATGAGATAAATTCAATTACATGTGAGCATTTTAGGATTGAGGGGAAAGGAAAAGGGAAGGGAAAGATTTTGTTAAAAGATCTGAGTAACTTATGAGTAAAAGTAAATTAATTTATGAGGATGTACTATGCATACAATAATTATTTATGTTAATTTTATATAAGATATATTATATTTTATTCTAAAGCTGTGTACTGAGTTGCGTACTCAATATTGCATTGACTGATTTTATAAGTGTTTTTACTTGCTTGAAATATGTCTATGTCGTTGAAGGATGTGTTGTAAGTTTCGTAAATTCTGTTAAAAATAGTGTTCCTGCCATAGTTTGTTTGAAATGTGTTAACATGGAATAACGTGTGTGTTCTTGTTAGTCTTTGTGGTGTTCGAAGTTTGATTGTGGAAGTCATGTACTGAGAGTCGATGTTGTTGTGTACTATGTCATATAATAGTCTCATGTCTGTTAAAGTTCGTCTTGTCTTTAGTGTAAGCATATTATGGTAGGCTGCGGAGTCAGTATAGTCATCAAAATGAACACGGGCCCTGTAGTTCAGATGTTTAAGAAACCGATTTTGAACTCGTTCAAGTCTCGAAATATATGTTAAGTAATGAGGAGACCAAATAGAAGATGCAAATTCTAGAACGCTCCTCACGTACGCGTAGTATGTATACAATTTTAACTGAAGATGAGTTTTCAAATGGTTTACAGGTTCGCATTGTAAACCCTAACATCTTGTTAGCTTTATTGATAATTGTGTTTATATGGTGATCTAGTACCATTTTATGATCTAAAATGACTCCCAGGTCGCGGATTTTGTCAGTTTGTTTGATCGTCTCGTTTTGTATTTTGTAATCGTATTTTATGGGTACTTTGTTCCGAGTGAAAGAAATATTTAAGCATTTGGTAATATTGATATCTAACTTATTCTGTAAGCAGTATGTGTTTAGTCTGTCAAGGTCTGATTGAAGCTTTAGGCAGTCTCGTTCGTTGATTATTTCGTTGAAAATTTTCATGTCGTCAGCGTAGAGTAGGTACGAGTATTTCGAGTCATGGAAGCATTCACCTATGTCATATATATACATATTAAATAATAAAGGGCCGAGATGAGAACCTTGTGGAACTCCTGATGTAACATTAATGTATTGCGACCTATATCCTCCCACCACAACTGCCTGTTGACGGTTTTCCACATACGACGCGAACCAACGGTATAAATCGCCGTGTATACCGAGGTGGCGTATTTTCCTTAGTAGTATTTTGTGTATAACTCGGTCAAAGGCCTTTGAGTAGTCGGTATAAATCGCATCCACTTGAATTCTATTATCTATTTTTGTATTAATATAATTAGTAAATTCTGACAGGTTAGAGGTAACTGATCGCTTTCTCATAAAGCCGTGCTGAGTTTCGGGGATACGTTTGGAGATAATTGGATAAATTTGATCATAAATAATTAGTTCGAACATTTTGCTGAATATTGGAAGGATCGATATGGGTCTATAATTGCGGATAAGATTTTTACCTCCCTGTTTGTAAATTGGGATTAAGTTAGCTAATTTCCATGTACATGGAAAAATACCTTCTGATATGGAACGTGAGAATATTTTATACAGAGGATATGCTAGTTGACTGGCACAGTTTACGGCAAAAATAGGCGGTATGAGATCACTACCAGGTCCCTTTTTTGTGTCAAGTTTTTTTAGGTACTTTTCCACAAGGTTCTCATCTAGTTCTATACTTGAGATGCAGTCAATATGGTTAGTATATACATTTTCTTGGTCAGTCCCATCAACGCTGTCTGCAACGTAGACTGATTTGAAGTATTCTGAAAATAATTCAGCGATACTTCGTCCATCGGTGGCTACACGATCGTCTAGGTGCATTTCCCCTGGTAATGATGTAGATTTTTTTTTCATTTTTATATAATTCCAAAACTGTTTTGGATCTGATTTAATCAGGTGTTCTGATTTTTTTATGAAAGAACAAAAACATTCTGATTGAATACGTTTTTGTCGTGTTTTCAATAAGGAAAATGTGTAATAATCTGCATCGTTTTGATTTTTTTTCCAAAGATTGTGATATTTCGTTTTTTCTTTTATAATTTGAATAAGCGCAGGCGAGTACCAATGTGGGTATTTATGGGTTGCGGTAGACAGCATTTTATTAGGAACATGTTTTTCAATGATAGACATTATAACTTCATAGAAATTATTTAATGCTGTATTTGTGTCAGTATTGAGTATATCATCCCATTCAATAAGTGCTAATGATCTATTTATTTCATTATATTCGGCCTTTCTGAAAAAATATATACGGCTCGGTGCGGTAGGTAACAATTTTACTTTTATTTTATCTACTATTATTTCTAATGATGGATGATGAGCGTCTTCGGAGACGAGAGGATGCAGACAGCGTGATAGTTTAATGTCAGAGTTAGTAAGTACAAAGTCAAGTATACGGTTATTCGCATTAGGTACATGGTTAAATTGTTTCAGGTTAGTAATTGAGAGAATATCGAACAAGTCAAGTGTGTAGGAATCAGATATGTTGGCGGTGAGATGGCTGTCATTAGATATATGTAGGTGTCCAAGAAATATGTGGAAGATTAAATTGGCCAAGAGCAATTTGGGATCAACGCTGTTAAAAACATAGCTGAAATCTAGCAGGACAACAAGCAGCGATAGCCTTCTGTCCTCTGTACCAAGCCTCAAACCCTTTGTGACCAGAATCAGAGAAGAGAGCAGTGGTGGGACTGTGGCTTTTCCTAAAATCGGACTAATCTGATAAAGAAAAAAATAAAACTGATCAAGAAGATTGTGCCCGTGAGGAAAATTTTAGTTTGAACGTGCAGGTAAATAGGGGTGATCTACTCCTGAAATATCCGGGTGTGAGGTGGGTCTTTCTTCAATACCTTTGATAACGTAGAAAGTATTGAAATTGGTATGCAATCCTTGAAGGAAGTCGGTGTGTTAGATTTTGGCAGTGGAATTATATTACCAGTCTTCCATTTGTCGGAAAACATTATGACTGTGACTGGTAGAATATGTTCGTGAACAAGTGTAATGATTTTACGACCAATGCCATCACTAACTATTGCAGTAGTTTTAATGTATTGAACCAGCTTCCGAACCTCATCCTCCGATACTGGAGAAAACTCAAAAGGTTCACGGCCTTCTATTATGTTACTTCTGATAGCTTCGAGAGAAGCTTTCTTCAAAGTTGTTCTGATTTCTATCGTTAAAGTTACAAAGTGCCTGTATAATATTCATTTAGGTCTAATGTATCTACATATTTCAGAAACTTTCTCATTTGAAACAATTCGTCGTTATTTTATAAATTTCTAAGTTGTGTTTGTCATGAATTGGATAAGACTGACTCAAAGTAGGCTTTTTGACATTTCTACATAGTTTTGAGGTGAGATTAACGAGTTATTTTAATTTATTCCAGTAGTCAGGGGTAACATGTAATTTCAATTAGTTTTGACTCTGTGACGTTTTGCCATCATTTAACGTAAGTAGTCTCTCATCCAAGGAGGACAGCAGTAGGCCTAGTCAAAACACATTTAAGCGTTACGTTTTCGTTTCGTTTTCTTTCAAACGTTGACGACGTTGCGAGAACGTATCAATTTTCATAGCTACTTGTGTATTTTAGCTACGAAAATTGATGCGTTCTCGCAACCTCGTCTTGTTTGAACGAAAACGTAACGCTTAAATGTGTTTTGACTAGGGGCCCTGGGCAGTGGCGTAGCTAGGGTCATCCGCGCCCGGGGACATGGCACAAAGTCGGCGCCCCTTCTCGGAGCCCTCAAGAAAATTGTGAAATTTCACGGTTTATATGGTTCATTTTCGAAGTATCAATCTGGTATTTTAATGAAATAGACCCCTTACCCTCTAGATTGTACTTGTCATGATGCGTTAACTTAGGTTTTACATTTATGCTAAAATATTTTATATCAGTATCATACTAAGTGGGGTCATTAAAAGTAAACTAAAAGAAGAAATATATCATGTAGTAGTGATGTGAGAGGAGAAAATTCTTTAAAGAAATTTCCCGAGAACGAGAAATTACTCCGAGAATTTTTCCTCTGACAGAAGAGAAATTTCTCACCATAATTTTCACAAAAATATTATACCCTTTCGCCCAATACCTTTTTTTTTTTTGTTTTTTTTTTTTAGTGGAGGGGAAATCCATCATGGACACCCGGCCTTTCAGACCGGGTAGTGCCGGACTTCTACCGGCTAAAACCCTTCCTCTTCCTTTGCAGCTTGGTACCTACCTTTCGGTCTACCCAAACTGCAAACTTTGACATATTATTCCTCCATTTGCAGTCGCCTTTCATCCCTTTCTTTCTGGGCTATTATTTCTTCCATGTAACTGCCCACCCTACTCCATACATATGGGGATTGCAGCATTGACTCTATCATGGAATCGGCATCGAAACGGCCTATCTGGGTTATCAAGGCCTCCCGTTGTTCTTGCCATCTCGTACACGCAAACAAGGTATGTTCAATACCTGACAACCTGATCTGTCTAAAACTTCATGGGGCTGCTTTGGGCCCAAATCAGAGGTTTTTAATACTTTTTCTATAAAGGTACCTACCATTTTTTTAAATGGGCATGTGGGGTGTCAAACTTCAAGTTTTTTCATTGAGAAGAGGTTTTAACTACTTTTACTTACGTAAATATTTACTGTATTTTTTTCAATGACTCATGTATTTGTCGGTTATCTGTTTATTTCAACCCGAGCGATGCAAAAATCTATATCACACTGAATACAAAAATAAATTAACAAATGATTTTAAAGATAGATAAAATAAAATATTTAAATGCGGTTTATCAGTAAAAAAAATAGTAAAAGCAATAAACGAGTAGGCTATTTCTTTATTTACATACTCATTTGGCATTATAAAATAGTCAAAAACCGATTTCAATAAATTAGAAAAATTAATAAGAATAAACAAAAAATATATCACCGTCTAAATTCCGCGATTGTTAACATTTCCTCTTTACATAATGATCAAATTGAATCTCTTAAAACATTTTTCCAAAATAAACAAAATAATTCTATATTACATAAAATTATAATACAGGCCGACAAAAATCATACATCATCAAATTTAAATGTCGAAACAGTAGGTACGCGAATAAACTATTTAAATATTTTGTTTGAATCTTAAAGTAGGAAACAACTTCATGCCAGACACCTCAATGATCTCAACCAATCTCATGTTGACAAATATGCGTCAAACAGATGGTTGACCTGTGGGGAATTGTATGGGAAAACCGAGGGTTTTAAACTGGCTGTTCAAGATCAAGTAATAAAAACAAAAAAAATACCAAAAATACTATACTATACCCTCACGCCGTGTCCCAGGTGGGGTAGGCAGAGAGAACGGAAGGCCATGTCGCTCTATCCTTACATACTTCTTTCGCTTCCTCTACATTCATCCAGTTTCTCATACATGCACGCCGATTCCTCTTACTTAACACGCGACCGTCCTTGAGAATTTGATCCACGTGGTTAAGCCACGTAGTTCTTGGATGTCCCCGCTTTCTCACACCCTCTCTTTCAGATAAATACACCCTCTTCGTCAATCTTACACCATCCATTCGCTCCACATGACCAAACCATCTCAATTTATTTACACGCATTCTATCAACAACACTCCTCTTGCATCCACTCATTCTTCTAATATCCTCGTTTCTTACACTATCACGCAATGTTTTACCTACCATTCTTCTCAGTGATCGCATCTCCACTGCATTTATTCCACTCTCGTCCTTCTTCAGCCATGTCCAAGTTTCGCTTGCATACATCAGTGTCGGTACGAGGATGACGTTGTGCACCAGCATTTTAGCCATGTTCGAGACATTGCTATTGCTAACAATAGATCGAAGCGCACCGTTCACTCTCGCACCAGTCACTTCTCTTTTTTCAATGTCCCTTTCGTACCTACCATCTCTCACAAACATACTGCCTGGAATCCAAAAATACATGATAAAAAATCAAAATACAACTAACGATTCATATTATAGGAAATGTCTTGCCAAACCGGAAACGATACAACATATAGTTTCGAGTTGTTCTACTCTCGCTCAAACTGAATATGACATAATCATGTCGTAAAAATTATACATCCAAATTTAGCAATTAAACATAATTTAATAAACTCGCGAAATATAATACCATACTCCAAATATAACCCGGAACCGGTTATAGAAAATCAAAATTATAGGATCTAACATTATGATATAACAAAAAAATTATGATAAAACAAAAATAAAAGATAGACAAATACATCATAATAGACCCGATTTAGAATTACATGATGAACAAAATAAAATTACGTATCTAACAGACATCGCTGTCCCAAATAAGCATAATATACAAACAACTGTCGCAGAAAAAATACATAAATATACAGAACTAGCAGGAGAAAAAAAATTGGCATTCTAGGTCCGTTTACATAATACCATTAGTTATGTCAGCTATAGGGGTAGCTCCGATATCTTTGATAAATAATTAAAAAATAGATTCACCGGTAAATTTATATATTAAAATTCAAAAATCTATTTAAATAAATACTTATAATATTGAAAGAAAATTTTTGAACACAGATATTTCAGGCACAATGCTGGTATTTTGAGCCCATGTTTTGAGCCTAATCCTTTGATATCCTGTTTATCTGGATAAGTGAATTTTTCCCGGCATTAGACTGTTAAGTTTTTGTATAATCATGACTGATCATATGGAGACTTATCTGGTTGTATAATGTTGAGAAGTGTGGATGGCATTTCTGCCGCCACGTAAAGTTAATAGTTTATAAAAAATTAAAATATACTCATTATACATGACAAATAGACATAGTCTTTTTAGGGGGTTAAATGAAATGTTGTTGAAATTTTTTAGTAAAAACTTTTTCAGAAATGTATGCGAAAGTTGTTAAAACTAATAATACGAGTATTAACAATTTTACATGATAATCCAAAAACAGTGATGATTGTGATGAGTAATGAAAAATTTTCCAATGTTGTTTTTTCTTGCAAGTGAAATAAAATATAATAACCGAAAAATTTGCTAGATTTCTAATATTATTGAAAACAACAACTTACTTGCTACATTTCTATCTAATGACAAATTTGTCTCTTTTCAACCAATGTGAAGTATTATACTATTTTCTTTGCACTCACGTAAAATCCTATATTCGACTCGAAATTATCCAACCTGTATAATTTTTAAAACCAGATGCCACTTTCAGTTATGAAGAATAATATTAGAACCCAAACTGATCTTTGATAAAAAAAAACGCCATCAGCAATCCTGTATTTTGGATGTGTCATTTTGTTTATGAGTAGAATGGCGCCCCTTAATGCTCAATGCAGGCGCTAAAATCGAGTTTGCCAACTGGTTTGTAATGAAGATATTTGTGGACTTCCGAAATTCAATCTTGCAAACGTATTTGGGATGCATTTGTTGACATTAAAATAAAATTAAAAAAATAGTTTTAATACTCATTTTGGCGCCCCCTAATGCGGCGCCCGGGGACATATGTCCCCCCCTGCCCCCCCCCCCCCCCCCCCTAGCTACGCCACTGGCCCTGGGCCCCTGTGACTGAAAGAAAATTACTGCCAGTTACTAAGGGTAAACTGAAACACTAATTATTGAGAACCAGTGATCCAATCAATACAATAAATGTAGCATACCTTCACATGTGCCAAGTTTTTACAAACATAAACAATAATGTTTCCAATGATTCTACGAGTATTTCATTTCGATATTATATTTACATACATACATACATACCATCACGCCGCTTTCCGCGCGGGGTAGGCAGAAGGGAGCGCCACTTTCTTCTATCCTTGCATACATCTTTCGCTTCCGTCACTGTCATACAATTCCTCATGCATGCTCTCCTGTTCAATGTGCTCAACACGTGACCGTCTTGTATGATTTGATTTAAATGATCTCGCCATTTGATCCTCGGACGGCCACCGTCTTCGAGCACCATTCCTTTCAGCCAAATATATCTTCATTAGGGTGTCCCTTATTTTTCAAAGTTTTAATTTTACAACGCATAGGCTCTTATTTTGTTCATTTGGTCCTAAAACACTCAAAAACCAATTTTTATCTTATTCGGAACAGTGCAACCCGTGCCGACTTGCACGGAAACATCTTCATACAAGTTTCATACAAAAACTCACAGGGGCGGTGAGTGTCCGTTGTTACTGTCACTCAGTATCGGCTTTTTTGGTAATTATCGCGGATTTTTTATGTTTCAAAGATGTCAGTAGAACTAAGAAGTAATATAAAAAGTATTATCTTGGTTGGTGAAGATAAATAAATAGATGACAGGTGCAAAATTACAGTCCAATCGTCAAGTTTTCGCAGTTCCGTCTTTCGACATACGCGATATTAAGTTGAATGTTAGTGAAAGCAAAAATCTTGTCATTCGCGTGTGCATTACATTCTGGAAAAAGGCTAGAATACCTAATAAAGCTGTTAATAATCGTGTTAAGAGGTCAGGGGATTTTTATTAGGTCTGGAAAGAGCTGCCAAAAAATAGGAACAAGATTCAGGATTTTCATAGGCACCGTGAGGAGAATTTCCACTTAAATTGGATAATTTACGCGATATTGTATTCGCTGATGCTCTCAAAAGACTAAAAATCAAAGAAGATAATAAATTATTGTAAAAGCAAAGAGAACCAAGACGTACAGGATGCTTAGCGGGTGTTGAAAAAAAAATGGCTGAAATTGAAAAAAGCGAGGCTGAAAAAACTAGCAAAAGAGAAAAAGAGATTAAAGCGTATGGTTTCAGAGAGCTTGTTGGCACTTGCTGCTTTATACAGCTTTGATATGCCTGAGAGAGCCTCTGGCATCCACATAATTTAAAAATCAGATCTACTGGCGCAGTGCATCAAGCACGATGGATGACAAGAGCTATTTACTCTTCAAAAATATGTTTATTGCAGTCTTAGTTTGAAATGGGCGCTAAGGGCAAAGAAACTTTACTAGATGTTTGTTTGTTAATTGTGGTAGTTCATGTAAACTCCTTGCTTGAATGCTGTTTGGTGTTGAAAGGGCCGAATCAAGACTTGTGTTTTTTAAAAACATTGAATGGTAACGAAAGAAATGACAAGCTGATTTCCAAAGCGACTTAAAACAAGTTCAGTCAAAATTTAGTGATATTTGTCAAAAAAAATAGCCGTCCTTTTAATTTTTATGATAAAATTGATGAGCAGACCAAAGGGACCACTGTAGAAAATTTACAAAAAAGAAAACTTTGGTGATTTCGGTAAGATATATGAACAATCGAAGGAACAGATGCCTGGCTCTCTATATGTTAGGTAGTAATGCTCAATTTATTTAATATGTTATACCATGTTCTTTTTATGTATTCTACAAGTAGCCTTAATGTTTTCATAGGAATAAAATTGAGTATTTTTGTATCCGTCAAGAGCAAAGATTTATTTTCACAACTAAAACTTGACAGCAATTTCCTTCCAGAAGGTGTATCTTTGTATAAAGAAATCGTGGCATTTGTGGAAACCAGAGATGTGACGTATTTGAAATAAAAGTATTTAAAATACAAATACAAAATACAAAATACGTATTTGTATTTTGTATTTCAAATACCTTTTTGTAAAAAGTATTTTGTATTTTATTTCAAATACTTTTTTTGAGTATTTTGTATTTTACACAAAATACTTTTACAAAATACCTTTTTATTGTTTGAAACAAAATTCTGCTATTAATTGATATGCACGTACGCAAGCTTTTTTTTGCCAATTTGTTGAATTACAAATACAACGTTTCCATTAGAGTATTTGAGATATACACACATAATAATGATGATTGAACAAATTATACATGACGCCGTTTAATGATCCATGGCCATTTCAAGGGCGCTGTGATTTCTCCTGAATGGTAGCATTTTCAATTTTGTCTGAAGGCAATCTATTCCAGGCAGATGACGCTGCGACTTTGTTTCTTCTTTCTGAAAATTTAGAGGTATTTGCCCTTTTGAGTTCAACGAGTTTAAGAAGCTGAGCACAGCCTTCGCCACACATTTTCGTCAGCGGAACAGCTCAGTGGGTGGTGTGCTGCCTTGTGGACAGTGAGACACAGTTTAAACACCAGTATCTCTAGGACTCTCAGTTAGTGTAGACTTCTTAGTAGTGAAGTTATGTGGCAGCTCTTATTCTCTCTGTAAATGATCCGGAGGCAACATTAACCCTAAGCTGGAATCGGGGGTCAAAAATGACCCCAACGACACAATTCTAAGTAATAACTTTGAAGACTTAGGCCCTGCAATCTTGGGCGCTTACGTAATCTCATAACGTCATGGGGTGCAGCTGGTGACGAACTTGCGTCGCTCTAATATTTCTAGAAGTGGAGGTATGTACACATGTGGGGTCAAAAATGACCCCCGAGTCCGGGAATGGTTGTATTTTTGTTACGTTTTTTGGAAGGCGTGAAAGCCAGAAAAGCGTCTAAAAAGAACTAAATATATAAAAAAAAAATTGGCATCGAATTAGTCATGCCTTTTGTACAAAACAACATAATTTTTTTTTGTTAGACCTAAAAACAAGAATGGTATTTTTTTTTAAGAACATCAAGTAGAAGAAGACGTAGCTACTAATGCCACTCAAACAAACAACCGTAAGAGAGTACGGTGTTATTTATGTCATCGTAAAAAGGACCTGAAAGGTTCCCTAAAGTGTAGCAAGTGCTTACTTTTTATATATAAAAAACATAGTGCCAAAAATATCACATGTATCTACCAAATGTAAGACTTATAAGAGGAATTTTGTTTTAGGATGTTTTTTTTTTGTTTGAGTTGATCTCAAGAGAAGTTCCTGTTTTTTTGTTAAATGTTCATATAAGAAAGCGATAAAAGTAAATGTTTTTATGTTATTTTTATTTATTTAATGAATAAAAGCTTCTGTAGTTGATACTGTCAAAATAATTAGACAGAAGTTGATTTTGCTAAAAACTATATAGTTTATGGTAAAATGTGTAATAAAAATTGTTAATAGTTTAGTTAATAAGTTGTTTAATAATAAATTAAACGAAAAATTAAAAATATGTTGATGGTGTGAATATGATACCTAACAACTCTGTTGGGGTCATTTTTGAGCCTCGATTCCAGTTACGTTGCCTAAAATAGCGATTCCTGCTAAGGGTTAAAAACCATCTGAAGACGATAAGGAAGAGTCTGGAGCAGTCCTGTATATAATATGATGTTACAGTAGTCCATACGATTTCAGATTTGGATTATCCATTCTGATTTATTTTGCAGCCCAAGTCAGGAATTCTCTTACCTGCTTGATGATACTCAATCCATTTATGACAATTTTCGGCTTACATAAATTATCTCTTCTAACAACCGTACATTTTGTCATGACTTAATTTTTTTTTTTTCTATTTTGACAGTTCTTCCTAAGGCTCATCCTCATTGTCTGCAAGCAATGCTATATCGAATCATGTCAACCCTTTCTCCATTTATGTATACTCTTGTCCAGTTTTTCATTCATCAATGGCATTCATCAATTGTCTGCAAGCAATGCTATATCGAATCATGTCAACCCTTTCTCCATTTATGTATACTTTTGTCCAGTTTTTAATTTCTTTTTCATTCATCAATGGTTTAAATATTAAATACTTTTGTCTTACACCTTGTTTGACTATTTGTAAAAAGTATTTTAAAAAGGTATTTTAAAAAAGTATTTTGAAAATACGTATTTTGTATTTTGTATTTAAATACCATTTTGAAAAAGTATTTAGTATTTTGTATTTGAAATACAAAAATTCAAAAGTATTTGTATTTTGTATTTAAATACTTTTTTGAAAGTATTTTGCACATCTCTGGTGGAAACTTAAAAAAAGATATCTAGCTTAAAAGCAGTGAATGACACAGCTGAAAGAGCTGTTAAACTAATTCAAGGGTTTCATGATTTGAAAAACGCAGACGAAGAATAGAATCAGTTCTTATGACGTTATGTGCATGAACACAGAAAAATCTATCTAGACTGTAAAAAAGAGACTTTTTAGAGGATATATCGAAATTAATTAATATCAATTTTGTAACTTTTTTTGATAATTTTAAGAAATGCTCCATGTTAATTTGTGTTTTCATCAATATTTAACTAACATAGTGATATTAAGTGATGATCTACAGCTAAATTTAAAAGACGCTTTAAGCAGCTTTTTTCGAAAACTTTGAGGCTCTGTCGGCACGGGTTCCAATCAACGTAGAAAGCTTAAATTCTGTATTTGGGTAAGTAGTAGGCTAATAAACACAATTAGAGGGTATGCGTTTCAATAACTGAAAAAAAAATTTTTTCGACCAAATAAGGGACACCCTAATTCATCAATACTTTCTACATACATATTCGTAAATATTACTTGTACGAATATGTACTTTCTTTAGTTTGGAAAAATATTAACCAGTTAAAAAAAATAGTAATAGGTATATAAATATATTTGGTAAATTTTAACTGAGTATTTTTATTCGAAACAATGTAAGTTTTGTTGTTACTGATGTACAGAGAATAAAAAAAATATGAAACAACAAATTTATTATGAATGTATTTTTTTATATAAATTGTTTGTAATCAACGTAAACAAGTAGTTAATAAAAAATAAAATCTAATCCTGCATACAATTTTCACTAGTGTAGAAGTCAACGGAACACATACATGTAAGAAAACATTTACAGGACACTTGAAAATTGACAAAATATATAGAGTGGGACATGTATTGTTTCCTAGAGATTCCTCGGAACAATATAGTAATCGGTCCTCTCAGGATGGCATTAAACATAAAATTGAATAAAAACCTTCCAATTTTGTTTTACTTTATAATAGGTACCTTTACATATTTTGTATTAGATAATATTGTGAATTCAGGAAAAATGATTTTTTCTACGTGTTTCTGTTATTTATGTCAGTGTTCTTTTTGAATTAAAAAAAGAAACTTAACATCCCGGATATGATAAAAAATCATTAAAATCTTGTTACTCGTATAACTTAATTTTGGTTTTTGATGCACGTTTCAAAGATTTAAATAATTTATTTACAAGAAATAAGAATGTATTTATAATGTGATTAAAATATCTACATAAAAAAATGATAGGGCTTAGATTAATATTAAATTTAAACGAACTGCAGGGCTACTCTTGACAAAACTAAATACGATCTTAATCTAGTCTTGATCTTGATCATACGACGCACGAAGTGACTATTGGCCAAAAATACACGCAAACCGATCGCGCGTTATGTGGTGTTCTCACTTTGGCGAATATCGCCAGGCACCAAAATATCGCCAGCCATTTGAACCGTGTGAACAAAATGACAGCTAGTCTGAAACGATAAAAAAACAGTAGAAACGATATCGTCTCGAGTTGACCACCTTCCAACTTTTCGGCCGATTGAACGATTCGCGCATGCGCAGATGTGCGCGTCGTTCGTATCTATGGTAAAGACTTTATAACCTATAAATTTTACAATGTTTCCCGCTTCGTGACAGCTGTTATCTTTGTTGTTGGTTTATGGAGTTTGTTTCCTTAATTAAAAGGCGCCTTATAACCTCTACTATAACATTTTCGACTAAAAATAAACACTTCGCGATCTCCATCTCGACGCCATTTTGAAAACAGTGTCAAAATCAAAGCGCATCTGACAGATCGTTTCTATATTGGTGGACTGTGTGAACAGGTGTGACGATCAATGGATGTCCGGCGAATTTTGTTTTTTCGCCTGGCGATATTCGCCAAATATGAACACCCCATTAGCGGTAGTGCGGTGTTTTTGACCATAGTCCCTTCGTGCGTCGGATCACGACTAGATTAAGATCGTGTTTAGTTTTGTCAAGAGTAACCCTGCTGATGCATTTTAACTTATTATGAAAATAAGAAAAACGAAGAATTTGAAATCATTACGAATTAGCAATAATCAGTCAATTAAGATCACAATTTATTGGATGTATATTCAGATATGATAGCCGTATCCAATGTTAATGTGCCATATAATGTAAATGTATATGCAATGATTGAGATTATATTGATAATAGTATGTATCATTTATTCTTATTTTTAAATACTATAACACATGTTTACATAAATAAATAAATAAAAGTTACAACAATGACACATAACAATCGGTAAAATAATTCATAGCTACGACAAATCAAACAGTAACCAGAGAATAATAATAATATAATAAAAGTATAATCATTTGTAAAGCATCTAAACAATCATTTATACCTAATCTTATAAATAATAATGGATTGACCATGTATGTCCATAACTTGAGAACAGTTGAACCAACTTAGCTAATTGTTTTTTGTTGTGTTCGTAATTATCAGCAGACTGCAGTTTATTTAAAAGAAAATTTTTGGAAAATCCAACGGAATAGTCGGAAATTTGGATTGTATTTTTGTATGAAAATGCCGTTTGTATGACAGTTCCGCTGGAACACATACAATATGGATAATTATACAAAATCAACGATGAAGTTTTTTCATAGATTGGCCTATTTATAGAATAATTTTTGAATACATTTTCAAATTAGAATCGTTATCCACACAATTTAACATCTGTGGTTCTGAAATTTCAATTTTGAAAAAATCATGGAAAGAATTTTTATAAATTTAAATTGAATGAGTAGGTATCAACCTATAAAAATAAATTAGTACCTAAATATTATATTACGTACAGTAGATAATTTATAAACAAATCTGAGTTAAATATTAAAAAAAAAAGATATATCTGGGTTTATTTTGTTATAAACCCAAATACAACCTTATACACCTTTCAAAGGAAGCTACTAAAAGCTTGTGTCGTGAAAGGGGAGTTTGCCGGTTCAACGTAAATGAATTTTATTTTTTTACACTATACCAGTGATTCCCAAAGTGATCCACGGAAGACTCGACGGGGGTCTACGATGGCGTGACTAAAAATGGGGGTGCACGATTCGTAAGTGGGGGTCCATAGTTAAAGTATCGGATATTCGGTAAAGCATCAGAGCCCGTAGACAATTTGTACTTGGCGATCGCCTACAAACGAATTTTCGTCAATAACTGCAACAATAACGCATAATTATACGGTACGTGTAGGTAGATTGTCGAAAAGTTCGCCAGTAGACGATCGCTAAGTACAAATTGTCTACGGGTTCAGATAATGACATAAACAATTTTCGGTACAAATACCGGTAGGTACATTCTAGAAAAAGGTACTGTGAGAAAATATTCTTTAAGAAAACCGAGGAGATTTCAAATTCCTATACCATTTTGTAAATTCAGCGACGGGGGGGGGGGGAGGGTAGAAATTTAATATTAATCACTCCTTGATTGATTACTTATCAATTGAACATAAACTTTGTTAGGTAAACGCACTGAAAAAAGAATAGATATTCAATTTCAGCGAATATATACCTAGTACTTTTTTAATCTGAAGTTAATAGTTTGAACTTATATGTACTTCCTAATATTTTCTCGTGATCAACGATAAATGAACAATAATATGGCTATCATAATATATTTTTATGATGTAAAGTGGAAAATATTTATGCCTATTAATATTATACCCAACAGTATATTTTCAGTAAACGATATTTTTCCAGCTACCCCAGAGGTGCCTCGAAAATTTATGTTTCACGTTTAAAACATATCAACAAAAATATTATAGGTATGTTTCACGTTTGAAATTTATCAAGGGTAACATTTCAATAATATCTAGGACTAGGTAAGTATATAAGAATATTTAATATCAATCTTTAAATTAATTAAGAAGATTTTATAATAATTATATTGCTACAACTACTATTACTATACCTCTACAGCAGGGGTTCCCTAACTTATTTGAGCCGCGCCCTCTTTCCTACCAAAACATATAACCGCCCCCCCCCCCCTCCCGAATTTCTTTTAGGTTTATCGGGTCAGAAAAAAACTTATAACAAATTAAGCATTTTTATTGCTTATTAAAGTGATACAAAAATAATTTTTTATCGTTTCAGACTGTCAATTTGTTCACACGGTTCAAATGGCTGACGATATTTTGGTTTCCTGGCGATATTCGCCTCGTGAGAATAACGTTATACCAAGATATATTAATTGTGCTAAGACCGATCATTTCTGAAAATTACAATCTTGTTTCTACCAAGTGTCCTGCAATGTGTAACAGAGACAGCAACACAACATCATCCACCCACAACACATAACGGGTGAAAGTGTCAACATAAGTACAGAACGCGGGTGTTGTTGATGAATATTTTTGAATGAATGTGTATATCAACGTACACATTCGTAAAACAAACAAAGCCATTAATATTCAAGAGCAAACTGAAGAGATCGCCTCTTCCAATAGAGCTTCCCGCGCTATTAAAAAGCTCCGAAGAAATCATTCATCATCATCATCATCTTCAATTAAACTACCGCCTGAGAGACGAGAAGATTTTGGATTCGTATGTCGAACGATGTGTTTGGAATGAAGCACTGCTGAAATATATCTGAAGTGTTGATATTAGACATACATATATTCACAGATGAGCGAGCAGTCACGATAATACAAATTTGTTTACATTGAGATTCATGGCCAAAAATACTTAAAGTTCAGCATGGAAAGTGATTTCCTGTTTGCATTAATAATAATATCGACAATAACTCTCATCACAGCGATCCAATAAAAATATAATCTAACAAATATTTTAATTCATCTGTAAGTATACCTACATAGACATACTAAGTATATGACAGAACTTAACATGGATGTATTGACAATTCACACATATGGAGTTATTCCCAAACTAAGACTTGAACCTTGTATTAACGCGACGACAAAGAAATATACAATGCACTTAACATACCTATGTATAGTCCTATATGTATACATGTTGCTCACAGACACAGAAAATTTGAATAAAGTCATCCTTCATTTTGCACTGGTCGGGAATCAAACTCGGTACCCCATGACTCGAGTGTTATATGTTTGCATGTTTTTCTTGGAGATCATTTAGCAAGAAATATGAAAAGTAATATAAGAGATTATTAATAATCTTTTAAAATAAATTTCCACAAAATTACACTAGAAAATACAGAATATAATTTCCTAAGTAATATGATGCCCTATACAAAGTCTCGTCTTGCATATTTCCTTTAATTAATTGTTAAGGATGTAATATATTTAGCAGGACCATGCCTAATTTGGGTTTAGAGCCCTCTAGTTTTTCTATGTTTTGATGAAATATTGGCATTTTGGGTAGACATATGAAATCAAAATGATTATTTGCTACTTAAAAATATATAAATTTGATTATGATTTCCTCTGGGTTTAAAACTAGTATAAAATAATATATAGATGCCAATTTACAGTGGCATCTCAAGTATGAGATACAGGGTCGACCTTCAGTGAACGAACATATGTACTACAACAGGTTTACTATAACTAGTCATCTCTATATAATAGGTATACAAAAATATTTTGGTCACATAGGGTAATTAATTTTTCGTCTATCTTTACATACATATATCACTTACAGACAATTTACATAATATTTCAAGGTGATGGAGTCTTAAAAGTGACAATTGTAAAAAAATATGTGTATTAAAATGTTTTTTACGTCTTATCGATTGTTTTATTTATTGTTGATACCTATATGTACTCACTTTTGTTTATACTTTTAAATCTTACGAAACGCTAACATTATTAATAATATTTGAACTGAATTTGTTTTCTTACATTTATCGTAAAAGAATACTAAAATTATTGTTGATTCTTATTATTTCATATACTCGTATAATATTCATAATAATTCATTTATTTACTATTTATTATATTATACATTTACTACAAAATAAGTTCATAAAAGAGTGATAAAATTCAGGAGGAAATAAGATCAGGTTTACGATGTCCCATTTCTTTTACTTCATATAGCTGGCCGACATACTCGTACACACATATTTATTGTTTCAAATGGCAATGACCATAGCGTCTAGCGAGAAAATTCCGATATTATATTCGTTTATCTTCTCGCGATTTTTTCATAATTATTTTATCTGAAATGTGGAACTGCAGAGGTATTTTGGTAATTAGTTAATAGGTAATGGACAAATGAAAGTTTAATAATTGAAATATGACTTTCGATAAATCGCTATCGACAACACCGTCCTCTAGTGACATTGCGAAACTTCTAAGACTATCGATGCACTGAGAATTAAAATAGATCACATCAGAGAGGGGACTATTTATACCAGAATACGTGTAAAGAAAAATCTCACAAGTAATTAAGTCAGCTAAAGAATCGCTTGTTTCGTTTGTTAACAGTTTAAAATTTGATTTAAATCATTATGGGGGTTGATAACAACTCGATCGTGTCCGTGGAATATGAAGTTTTCGGGAATGTTCAAGGTAGAAAACCAATCAATAGTTTCACACGAAATGAAACGCGTTTACTATAAAGTATTTTATTGATGTTTTCATGAAACATTTAACAGTAGTGTAGTTTTTTGTTAGTTATTAGTGGGAATGTAATGTTTTTCACGAAATATAATAATCATATAAGTAATAGTACTGTGTGCCCATTGTGTTATCAATTGTACGCTATTATTTAACATTATATTACAGAATCATTATTATAAGTGTCAGTGAAGTACTTCACATAATTATAGTTTCTAGATATAAGTTACACGTCGTCTCGTAAAGTTAAAGAGCATTTTCATAATAGTTTCGTAACGTAGTGTGACGTTTTCATTATGTTTCATGTTATCGATACTTACATATTATTATTATTACTTCAACGCGAACATGAAGTATCACTCTGATCCTAATTGTACCAAATATTAATTTGATAAATCATTAAATTAGGTTAAGTTACAATACTTGTTTTGTATTGTTTAGATTGATTGCCAATGATAGACTGAAAACATGGGCGTACCTAGAATCTCCAAAATAATAGAAAAATTATGCGTAAATCAATACCAAAAGTGAAAACTGAGCCTAAAATAAATGACACATATCATTACACCAAATTACCAAATTGGGACTAAAAAAACGACCACACATGTGATAGTTGTCAGATTAAACATGTAAATAGGTGGTTTAGTACAACGAGGAGATCTTGAAACATTTCAAATTCCTATACCAATTTGCCAAGCTGCTGCCCTCCCCCTGGGTACGTCCATGACAGGAAAAATAATATTAATTAAACTGTATTCTACAACTACCAAAACAATCATGTTATTTACCATAAAACATGACTAACTTACCTCAATTTGCATTATGCCTTGTGAGTTAATCATATAAACATAATTAAATTTTTTATGAGAATTTTATGAGAACATTAATTTTCATTGAAACCTCGTGAAACGAGTATACTTGTTTAGTATTGCCATATTTTTTTAATGAGAGAATATTAAATATATACAATATTAAATTTAAAAAATATTTTCAGACAGGCAATTTATTTTTCATGTAATAATTTTTATGACAAGTAATGAATAAAAATTATCAAATAAAATAAAATAAATATTTATTATTTTTGTTTCGTGTTACTGTTGAGTAAGACTAACGCACGACCGGTTTCGCGGACTCCGAGTTCGCATCATCAGGTGCTGATCTATACTGAATTAACAAAACAAATACAAAAGTTCGTTAGGGTTTACAGTGAGGGTGTAGGGGTAGGCGGGGTCGTGTTGGTTTCAGGCGTGGAGTTCTTGGAATATGAGATGGGGAAT